>JACEGR010006157.1:0-64239 GCA_014170235.1 Listronotus bonariensis
GGGTATCCTTTTCAAAAAAATGTCGTTATTTCCTTCTTGTTTTGTAAAAATCGTGTTGATCGTATTTTTATTTGTGAGTAAATAGTGAAATAAAAGACTTTAACCATTGTATAAGGAATATTTTTAATTTTAAATTGGTTAAAAGGACTCCCATCCGTCAGGACGTCACAATATCAGCTGTTTACTGTCATGGCATAGTTGAGCCACCTTGTCTGTATCAACCTTGTTGTAGTGGAAGAAATACTGTTCTCTGTAAAAGAAGTCACAATAATAACTTTAAAATTTTTAGCTGACAATATTGTTACATATGAGGATGTCAAAAAATTTGGAAAAGACAAAAATGAATATATAATTGATGTTCGTGAGCCTAGGGAATTGCAAGAGACCAGTGTTATTCCTGGGAGTATAAATATTCCCTGTAAGTGTTTTCAGCAGTCTGTTCTCTTTAAATTATTATTTTAAATTAAAAAGTAATATTCATGGTGATATTCATTATTTTAGTAGGAACATTGGAAGATGAACTTCAGAAACTATCAGATGAAGAATTTGAAGCCAAATATGGTAGGCCAAAACCCAATAAAACTTCATCTATTACAGTTTCTTGTAAGATGGGAGGTAGAAGTGCTAAAGCCTATGCCTTGTTAAGGGGACTTGGGTACACTAAGTATGTATTTATTTTGGGAACATTATTTATTTCTTTATACAGGAATTTTATTTTTGAAAAAAAGTTATTTTTCATGAAAATTTTTGTTAGTAAAAAAATATGATTCACTTATAGAAAATGTTGATTTTGTATACAGGGTTCGCAAAAATTGAAAAACATGTTTTGTCTCCAATAGAAACTACCTTTATTTTTAATTTTTACGCAAAATGTCGTTGGGAAATTTATTTAGTAATCGATAAAAACAATAACACAAATCTTTATTGAACTTCATAATTTGGCGAAAACGCCTTGATCATATTCGTTTACAGCTGAAAATGTGTTTTGTTTAGGAATTTATAGAAAGCAGGTCTTTGAAAAGCAAATTATGAAAAATTTTTTTGGTCTTGTTATTATAAAAATTTAAAATAATTAATTTTTATTCTCTTATTTGATAACTCCAAAATGAGTTTTATGAATCTGTTTGATATCCTTGTAACATTAATAAAGTCATTCAAAATATATTTCTTTAATTATATTTTGCTTAATAATGGAAATAAAGGTATCTAGTATACTCTAGTAGAAAAATCATGTTTTTTTAGTTTTTGCGAACCCTGTACCTATACAAAATCAACATTTTTCTCTTTGTGAATCCTATTTTTTACTAGCAATATTTTTTATGAAGAATTACTTTTTTTGAAAAAGAATTTTTCGTCCATTTGTCCTCTTGTCTTATATGAACATATGTTCTAAACGTCTTAGTTTTTAAACTACAGGGTGTTAAAAGATAAAAAAATCATAATTTTTTCATTATATTCTCATATATTCTATACCAATGAAAATATTTTAAAAATTTTGAAGACTCTCTATGCATTAGAAGATATTTTTTGACATAAAAGAAAAAAATTGCCAGTGTCGTCCATATGGGTAATAATTTTTCATAACCCCGGTTCAATTTTGAACTTTGATTTCTTTGCTTTTTTTGTTGATGTACGGTTTTCGCGTAAATAAATAGAAACCATTTTTTTGCATGGTTAAATTTCTATGTAATTTAAAAATAAATAACAAAGGTTATTTTTACTGTAGAATTTGATATTAGCAATACGAAATGACTATGCCAAAAAATGATTCTTATTTTTTTTATGCAAAAACTGGTCAATCGAACAAAAAAAATCAAGAAATTAAATTTGTACTAAACTAAACGGGGATTCAAAAAAAGCGTGCCATTTTTTAATATTTACCTTAAACCTCTATGGACGACACTGGTAATTTTTTTTTCTGGATTGTCAACAATGATCTTATTTATTTTTCAGATCATTGATTGTCAAAAAATGTCTTCTGATGCGTAGAAGATGTTTCCAAATTTTTAAATAGTATCTTAGTTGGTATAAAAGTTACAATAAAAAAACGATTATTTTTTAAAATTTTTAACACTCCGCAGTTTAAAAACTATGACATTTAGAACATATGTTCATATAAAGTTTTTTTCTTATTTTTTCATTGTAGAATCACCCCTTAAAGTTTGTCGGTTGAGTTATTGGACACCCTGTATATGAAGACAATTTATTATGAAATACAAGGGGTTACCTAACTACGGTGCGAAACTTAAGGGGTAATTTCTTGTGTTTTTTTATAAAAAAAGTACCTATAAACATTTGTCCGAACTTGCTTTATTTCTGAGATACGTTTAAATACGTTTTTTCTAAGATAAGTTTAAAAAAGTCGGTATTTTTTAAATATCTTTAAAACTCTTTAACAGATTTAGATGAAATTCAATACACTTTTTTAACATAATAAGGCGGTACTAAAGTTCTACCTAAATTAAGATTATTTAGTTCAGTGACGTCTCAGTGGGCACCAGCCACAGCCAATATTATTAAGTAAAAAAGTATGTCACTAAGTTGTTAGAGTTTAAATATTTTTTTCCGATTAAGCGATTAAAAACTAAACTTTTTAGTCTCTTGTAATTTTTCCGTATTTAGCTTTGTTTTGAAGAAAATAAAATTAAGCCACTTGTATTTTCTCTCAAGAGAATCCATAGACAACATGACATTAAAATAAGAAATAAACAATAATAAAGCAGTGTAATTTATCAAAAATTGTCATTTTCCTTATTTACTAAGGTCGAAATTGTTTATTTTTTAATTTCAGATTTTATTTTATGTTTTTTATTGATATATTTTAGAATAACTTACCATGACTTCAATTTCTTGTCTTGAAAACGAAGCTAGATAAGAAGAAAATACAGGGTACTAAAAAGGTGCATTTTTAATTGCCCAATCAGAAAAAATATAAAAACTTTTTAAGATGTCAGTGGCGCACTTTTTTCTCAATAATATTGGCTCTGGTATCCATTGAGACGCCACTGTACCCAATAATGTTAATCTGGGTTAAGCTTTAAAAGCACCTTATTACATTAAATAAGTGTTCCAAATTTAATCTAAGTCGGTTAAGAAATATTTAAAAATCACCGACTTTTTTAAAACTTTAACGCTCTATATCTCAAAAATGAAGCAAGTCGCTGTTTATTACTTATGGAATTTAATGATAGGTCAAATTTAATAATTGTCTATAAAAAATTATTTAGTGTCTATGGAGACTAACTTTTTAAATACAAAAATACGTTTTTTGTTTAGGTCTCTTTCTAAATCAAAAATTATTTACCTAATAAAGGCCATGTGACACGATCATATTATTAAAACATTTCCGCGTGCAGAAGAATTATCAAAAATGTCAAACAACCTAAAAAATAATTTTATTTTTCAGCGTGAAAAACTACTCTGGCGGTTGGATGGACTGGGATAAAAACTCAAAACAATAGAGGAAAAAAATAATAAAGTTACTTATTATTTATGTATAACACTGTATAACAAACGAAACATTTTGTAGCTTAATTTTTCCACAATCACAATCAAGATTTGATTTCCAATAAAAAAAAATTCATCTTGCAAATTGCCTTTTATCTGGTCCACCTATTTTCCTTGGTTGCCTGTAGACTGTGTTCTTTTTAAATTCTTTTTCGCCCATTGAGTTCATATTCTTGTAATAACCAAAACCTCCTCCTCCTTTTCTTTTTTCAGGTCTTTTGCCTATCAAGAAACAAAATATTTAAACAATGGTATTTTAACCATCGATTTTTACGAATACATGAATTATCCTAAAAACTTTTTGATCAGTGTTTAATAGCATGTGTCTATTTTATTTAGCAGAAAATAATTATTGCCATGTATGCAAGTAAGTAAAGATCACCATGAAAAAACAAACACAAGCTTCTTAAAGGCTTTTTAGCTTAAATTTGTCTTTTATAGCCATCCTTTTGTTTTTTGTTAAATGAAAAATAAACATGTTTTAAAAACATGTTTATTTCACAACAAAAAGTTCCTAGGGTGAAACATCAACAGAAAAAATTAGTAGTACTATTAAAATATGACTATTTTTACCCTTATTTGCGTTAATAAATTATTAATATAAACGTTTTTGTGTCAATGCAGTCAATAGACTACAAAAGTTAAATTAGGATAGTTTAAAATAAACATAATTACTTTTTTGATGGCCAACTTTTTACCCAATAATAATAAATAACATAATATGCAATATCTCAGAAACGACTTAAAGAAATACAAAGTGTGACACATTTTTGAAAATATTTTTTTAACCATTTTAAAAACGAAAAAATTATACAGGGTGTTTTCTAATGCGCTAAAAAATTTAAGGGCGTATTCCTGAGCCATTTTTCTGAAAAAAAGTTTATATAAACATGGGTCCTTTAATTTTTGTTCCCCAACAAATACCATAGCCAAATTTTATTAAAATGAGATAAGGCATATTTAAGTTACTATTAAAAACCTATTTTCTTTTTACACCCTGTATCTAAGAAACAAAGCATCTCCAGACCAATGATCATATAAACTTTTTTCATAAAATTGGATCCCATTAAAAACTTCGAATTTGGCCCACCCTGTACAGGGGCCAAGTTATTTCGTGTATAAATAAAGTTAGGACACCATGTTTGTCATAAAGTTTCAGGGCACCCTGTATATATTTGCTCAAAATTTGGTAAGAAGTTCCAAGTTCCAGTTATATTGGGGACAAAAGCCCTTTATAGGTATAGAAGTTCTATTCAAAATTCATTGGATTCAACCCTTAATCTATGTACTGCAAAATAATTTTTTAGTGAGTCTTACCTTTCTTTGCTGAAACATTAAGATCCATCGCAGGTGGAACCTTGAATCCAAACGAGTGCGCCACCTTTGCCAAATCAAAGTATTGACATCAAATATGTTTTTCAATCTATGGGAATCATATGCTCTTACGTACGATTTAAATGCTTCTTTTGCCGAAATATGCAGGTAGTAGTTCCTACCAATTAAATTTTCAAGCTGCAGTTGAATATCCGCAATTTTATTCCACTTAAAATCGAACTCATTTAAAGGAACCTTGGCCTGTTTTAGGTAATACAAAAAGCCGAGTTCCTCTGGTCTTAATATAAGTAAAGCGCGACCGCTGCTTCCTGAAAAATTTGAGAAACAATTAAAAATATGCAAAATTTAAAAGTATAAATTTCAAATATTCATAAGCAAGTGTAGTTTAGTTACCTTCGCCTCGAGCTGTCCGACCGACTCTATGAATATACTCTTTGGGGTCATCTGGAGGATCATACTGGATGATCCAGTCAACAGCAGGAATATCCAGCCCTCTAGCGGCGACATCTGTACACAGCAATACACCTGAGGCGGCGTTACAGAATTGGAAAAAAGTTGAGGTCCGTTTAGTTTGTTTTTGCTTGCCCTGTAAATATTATCAATGATTAATTATCTATTTAACTGGAATTAGGGGTGATATAAAAATGCTTTAAATACAGAGTAAAGTTAGAAAGGTTTAAAAAATGGGGATTTTCTGTTAAAACATTACAGTTGATATAAACATGATAATTTAAAGATCTGATATAGTCAAATGTGCAACAAGTTTCGAAAAAAAACTAGAAAGAAAGTCATACGAGTGTGCAAAGAGTCAGTTTTAAATGTGTTGCACATGTTACTTTTTCTACGACAGCAGAAAATAAGGATTAATTTGTGATTTTTATTAATTTAATTCTTTTAACTTTTTACAGAACTGTGTGAAAATTTTTCATATGCCATGTGAAAAGTTTTCACACGCTTATGTCAAAACTAAATGACAAAAAATAAAATATTTTTGACTGGTTGACATGAGAAAAATTTTTATAGGCTTCATATCATATCATCATATCATGTGAAATTAGTCATTTTCAAATCCTGTTTGACATGCGTTTTTAAACACTTTTCATAGCAGTTGTAGAAAAAGATATTAACATAGCTCAAAAATTTTATAAAATGAGTTGCTATATCTAGAAACCAAAAAATAACTTACATGTATACTCATAACAGGTAGGTCAATATAATTAAACAATTCGAAATGATACTTGACAGACAGGCAAGAACTGAAGAACACCATAATTTTCTTCTTTCTATTCTTCTTAAGGAATGTGAAGAGTACCAGAAGCCTTTTCTCTGATGGAACCACCACATAACCTTGCTCCAACCCAGATACGGTAGCTTCTTCCTTAGTATCATCCACTCCAACATACATGGGTTCCTTTTTCATAGCCAGAGCTGTTAAAGCTACAGTTTTTTGATTTTGAGTGGCACTGAACAACATGGTTTGTCTTCTTTCTAAAAGAGATTTGGTAGAATTATATAATTTGAAGACTAGATCAAAAAGATAAAATTGAAAAATTGTTTTAAAAATAGCTTACTTGGTAGTAATCTAATAATTTGTTTAACTTCTTCCTCAAAACCAATATCCAAAATTCTGTCGGCTTCATCAAGAATCAAACATTGAACATTTTTGTACAAAAAATCAGGTGTATTTTGAAGATGATCCAGTAACCTAAAAGTTCATAGTGATCAAAAATGTTAAAACAAAAATTAAGGAAAATTCAACTTAAAAACATAAGAAAAATTGAAACTACTTACCTGCCAGGCGTCGCTACCAATATATTGATTCCTTTTTGATAGCTTCTGAGCCTCCGTCTGTCTACTAGCTCCTCCCATGATCAAACCATAAGTATGGTGATGGTATTTCATTAACTCCTTTAATACACCAAAGGTCTGTATGGATAATTCTCTTGTAGGAGATATAATAATGACACCAGTACCTAAAATATTTATAAAATGACGTTTACAAAACTTCTTTGATGTAACTAATAAAAACGGAACCATGACTTAAAAAACAATTGTTTAAAGTTAAACTTAAAGAACACTTACCATTTCTAGGCATAAACCTCAATTTGTAAACTAACTCAACAGCAGGTATGAGAAAAGCTAGTGTCTTTCCTGATCCTGTCTTGGCAGCACCAACTAAATCTTTTCCTAAAAAAATGGCGAAAGGTCCATGTACAGATTTTTATAAAAAAATAGTAATTCTTACATGGCACTATGGGATAGAAATGTATTTCAAAGTAGATACTCCAACCTACATGTACAAAAAATTATAAAAGGATTTGACGACTCCTATTAGGTTTATAAGAAACTTTAAAAGGTGTTTGAAGAATAAATGAAAATCATAATTAATAATAATTAAATATTAAATAAAAAGTGTTTTAGCTTTGCCGCAAAAATTATAATAATTTATATTATTCTTCCCCCTGAAAACATAAATATACAGTGTGTCTAACAAAGTTGGAACCATATGGAAAACTTTTTTAATATTCATTTTACGAAAAATAGTTATTCTTTACAAAAAGTTCTGCATGATCCAAAACCTAAAAAGCAACTATCAGATATTAAATTGTATCAGTCATCTACGAGGTTTGGCCAAACATGTAATTTTTACTTAAGAGTAAAGTACCTGTATTTTTGCTAATATTGAGAATTGTTATAAAGAAAAGACGTTGTAAATCAAATAAGATAATAAAAATCTGATTACTGATTAGAAAACTACATAATTAACCAAATAAGCTGATATTATTGTTAATTTTGTACAATAAAAAATAATAAAGTTAAGGGGGTTGTAAGTTTATAACTTGACAAGCAGTATATATGAAATAAGTTTTTGTTCCTCAAAAACCACCTGCTATAATGCATGATATTTTTCCAGTTAAAAGCACATAATTTTAAATTAGATTTGCATTATTCAGAATTTTGGACAAAAAATGTATTTCTATCCCATTGTGCATGGGTCATTATTAGGGTGGATCCAAAAATTTACTATTTTTTATTTGTCTTCTGAAACAGAAGAATTGGTTCCTAGGCACTTCCAGGGAATAGTCGGCAAAGATGAGCTCTTAATTTTAACAGAAGATCCACCTCACTACAGTTTTGTCTATTTTCGCAGTCCCATTCAAAAAAATCATATCTCACCGTTAATCATACAGCAAAACTTTAGAAAAGTTTTATAGAAATTAAATGCCCTATAAAAAAGATCTCTTATACTTTTATACTTTTTGGATTAACCTAAACATTAAAAAGATATTCAAAGTCAAAGATTGAACAATTTTCAGTAAAAAACCTGTTTTGTTTTGAATTTTGTGACTTAAAAAGTATAAGAGACCTTTTTTGTAGATTGTTTAACTTCCAATAAAAATAGTAGAAACTTACTATTCAATAATTTATTTTTCAGTCAGTTACAATATTCAAAACAAAAAAGTTATTTGTAGAGCTTTCAATTTTCTACAAAAACCTTCCACAGTTTTGCAGTTTGATTAACAAATGGTAAGATCTGATTTTTTTATTTGAGAAAAATATAAAAAACTGTAATGAGAGGCAGGCAAATATTTCTATTAAAATTAAAAGCTCATTGACGCCGACAATTCTCTGGAGGTGTCTAGAAACCAATTTTTAATGTCAGAAGTAGTCAAAACAATTTTCTTGACCCACCTTTGTCATTATGACATTTAAAAACTTACCTTCAAGTAATGAGGGTATACTCTTGGCTTGAATTTCTGTCATTGTCGTGAATCCCATATCAGCAATAGCTTTAAAAGTATTTTCACTAACTTTATCTTTAATAGACTCAAATGTACGGTCACTAAGAATTTCTTTAGCAGTATCTGAACTTACTGAATCCTGAGAACCTAAATCAACTGAATCTTCATTATTTTTAAAATGCACTTCATTTTCTGCTTCCTCTGTTTCCTCTGTACTTTCTGTAACAGTAACTTGCTTTTTCTTTTTCCTATAAGTCAAAGAAAATATATACACACAAATTAACAATAAATCATCATTAAATTTACATTCAAACCATTATTTGTTATTGTCAGTTGGGTTTTAAATTCATTTGCCTCAACTCAAAAATTTTGAGAAAAGGACAGTAGTGGATAACAGTAAGTCTACTCGTGCCACATTGGTGGCCTGTAGGGCAAAACTTTATATTGTCCACAACAGTACATCTACAATATTTGAGGAAGCATCACATTCGCCTTATTATTCATCATTAAATAAAAAATTAAGTTTTCTTTGTATTGTTATGTACACAGTCGTCCAATACAGTACTAAATAGGTCTCTTCTATTATTTGGCTTTTGTATTTAAAAACAGTGAAATAGCCAATTTGTACATTTTTCTTGTAGAAATCAGAAGAATATTTAAATTTATTAAATAAAAAAAAAAAGTACAACCAAATTCAAAATTTACTTTCCTAGACACCCTATTTATTTGTTTTTTTTTAAGTAAGTAATAACACTATGTTTATTTTATATGGAAAAAGAAAATGAAAAAAATGACAACAAAAAATACAATTTACCTTTTTCTTTGGAACTTTCTCTAAAGAGTTTTCTTCTGCTTCTACATTATTTGTATCTGTTTGTACATCCTTGTTTGTTTCTAAATTAAGATCTTTATTTTTTTTTTTAGTTTCTTCTTTTCTAAAAATAATTTAATTTTATCAGAGTTCTAAATGTACAACCAATAACATTAAACATTAATATAAGTATTTAACTAAAAATATATATTTCTTAATTCACTCGAATGCTTCGATGACTTTATTCTTTTGGAATTCCTTCTATCGTCTTTGTGTTGGCGCTTGGTTCCTTTTCTTCCTTCTTCAGTTGTTCGCATTCTTCTACAATGAAAGTAAATGGAATTTAAAAAGAACATTTTGAAAGTATGGGTAGGCAAAGTATCCTTTACTTTGTTATTTGAGTATTTAAATCAGTGTAAAATTATTTAATATTTAAACCTATAATGTTTAAATTCACCTACCTTTTGCGATTTTTCCGCTTCCTTTAATTGAAGAAGCTTTTAATTTATGTTTCTCTCGCTTTTTAATTTTCCGCATTAAAACTTTCTCTTGCAGAGACATTTTTTACGAATTTGTATATCAAAAATACAATTTCTTACTAGAAAACCCTGGTTACAAGTAATGTTTTTAAATGATTTTAGATTAATGCACGTTGGACGAAAGGTAAGGTGAGATTATAGGTTATGTTAGTTGTCAAAGTTTTTTTCTCTCTCACTCTCTCTGGTTGTAGGGATGGCCGCTTGCTTATCTTGTTGCTACTCGGTGATTGCCAGTTCCATTTGGTGCGTATTCAGTAATAACTGCTTCTTGGACCCGGGTGGTTTAAGCCGAGCTGTCCATGAGAGCGGTTTTCCGCTCGCGGATAATAATTCAGTGTTGTGATTGGCTGGAAAAGCATTTTAAATTTGCACTAACCAATCACCAACGCTGAATTATTACCCGCGAGCGGAAAACCGCTCTCATGGACAGTTGAGCTGATGCTCTGTTTCCACCAACTTTTAGGAGTTCCCTAATGTAAGCTATTCTCTACCCTGCGTTAGGGAACCCCTAAAAAGTCGGTGGAAACGGGCATTAAACTTTAAAGCACATGTATGTTGATCCCACATAACGTTCATAATAATCAAAAAAAAAATGTTACTTGTTTGCAATGTTTTTCTGTTCCTGAAAGATGGTTGTAAATGAAGAAGGATTAAGAGATTAACCTAACTTTTAGACGCCGTAGCTATCATTGGTTAATTGGTATTTATTTTCGTGTTTTTTACGAAAATAAAGTGAAAATTATGGCAAATGATAGGGAGATACTGAGGAGAAGTCTGGGAAGGAAAGTTACCAGTCTGTTTTAAACTAGATCCCGATGAAGTGGTAGAATTACAACAACCAGACCCATTTTATTTAATGGTACCAAGATTGAGTTACTTTCCTTTAGGTAAACTCTTATCCAGTTTTTTTTTTAAAAGCAATATAATGACTAATGTAATTTTTCTGGTTTAAAAACAAATGTATTTTTATTTTATTTCTCTTATAACAAAATAGCATACAAATCTGCTTACTGAATGCTGGTTGAATAAATGGAATTTACCATAGTTTATATAAAACCATTGATTATAGTTACAGACAAAGTTAGGAAGCATTTTTTAAAGTATGTATCCAGTGATAAACAGGACCATGAGATGTGGCTTGAATATAATGGTCAACCCATGAAGTGGCATTTTCCAATCGGAGTGTTGTATGACTTTTTAGTTGACAATGAAACTGAAACTTTACCCTGGGTGATCATGGTACATTTTGATAAATTTCCAGAGACCCAGATATACAGATTTAGTAACAAGTAAATTGCTTTTTATTACCATTATTTACCACATTGACTGTTATAAGACACATATGTTGTAGCTCACCTAAATGTTTAGCTGGGGCTTTGAGACACTTATGTTGTTCCTCACACACTTGTACTTTATTACTAACCAGGACACAGCATACTACTCCCAAATGGCCTATACTAGCTTGAACAAGCAGTTTTGGTACATCGGCGAGTAATAGAATAACAAAACAAGCAGTATTAGTCACGCATGGGTACATGATGGGATTTAGTTAAATTGTCTCCTCACATTGCCCATCGTGTGAAGTAATTTAGCTCAACCTGTATATCAATAAGAGAAAACCATAATTTTGGCACAGTGGTCTTATTCTCATGGTGGCAGTCAACGTGTTAAGTACAATAATTGTCTAGATTCATTTTAATGTTAACAGACCTGGCATAGATTATTTAAACTTTCAGGGAGACAGTGGAGTCATATTTTATGGCATGTTTAAAGGAGGCTGATGTATTGAAACATAGAGGCCAAATTGCCAGTAGTATGCAAAAAAGACCATAATCAGTTATGGTTAGGTCTTCAAAATGGTAAATATTTATTTGTATATTTAATCCTAAAAAATGCCTTTAAAGTTTTAATAAAGCCTAAATATAAACTTTTATTTTGTTATTTTATATATTTTTGTATTTTTTCAGATAAATTTGATCAGTTTTGGGCTGTAAATAGAAAACTTATGGAAGTATCTGGTGAAAATGAACATTTTAAATACATTCCATTCAGATGTTACTTAGAGGATGGTTATAGACAAAAGTTGGTCAAACCAGTAGCTGATGATGGAAAAAGAAAAACATTGCAAGATCTTCTAAATGAGATGTTTCCTGAATCGCCTAGTGGTAAGTATCATTTATTTTGTGGTGCTGCTTTTTACATTGTATGAGTAATTATAAAATAAATACTTTTATTTGTATTTTTATATTTAGTGAAAGCTAAAACACATGGTATGATTCCACCCTTGGACACACCCTTACAGTGGATGTCGGAGCACTTAAGTTATCCAGACAATTTTTTGCATTTATGTATCATGTAAGACTTAATTTAATAAGTTATAATAATAATAAAATAGTTTTTAAAGGTTATTAAAACTGTTTATGCCACTTAAGTTGCCCAGAAATTAAAATTGTAATGGTTTAAATTATTGGTATGATAAATTATAGCAGAATTTTCCAAGAGAAAGCATTGGAAAGTGTGATTAAATTGTTATTTGTACAATTATGTTTTAGTGGTTTAAAGCCAGCTATAATTTGAGCACTATGAATTGAGAGAAACACATGAAAAGTCAGTAACCCCAGTTACCACAATAAAAAATGTCTTTATTGGTTTAAAATGCCAGTAACCAGAGTTACTTAATAGGCATTCAATATAAATATATAGTGTCCAAGTACACTGAATGCAGTTTTTATTCTATATTTAATAATTTGTTTTATGAAGAGCAGCCTAATAAGTACCTGGAGATGGACACAATAAGCAAAGGTATCAATAATGGCGCCTCTCATAGATGTTTATAAGGGGGTTTTGGGGCTTTGAACCCCCTTAGCATAAGTATGAAGGAAAACTTGTATGAAATAGTGGTTTATTTGTAATGCTTAATGCTTTAAATGTGTAAGGTAACGCAAAACCCCCATTAAACAAGAAGGAGGAAAGAGAACATGGAATAGTTAAAAGTAAGGTTTTTTTATATATAAAAAATGAAGGAAGCAGTTCATATTAGGGGTAAGGGTTAATTGTGTTTCCAAAGCAAGGACTTTTTTCATATCTCTTTTTTTTTCCCTTAGAATCCCCCATACAAAGGCTATACCGGGTGATGCATCGCCGGGCGGGACATAGGAAATCCCATGTAATTTCTAATGGGGTCAATTATTGGCTCCCCTAATTATTTTAGAGAAAAATTCTATTGAAATTTATTGAAGAGCATGCAAATCTACGTCCATGGTAAAAACTTTAGATTTTTCGGTTAACCCGTTTGCTAGTTAGATGCTAAAATATTTTTAAAAATTGTTACATTATTATCGCCTCATATTTATGAACAACAATAAAAATACCAGTTAGCATGTAAATATTATAAATGTCATAAGTTCTTGAAATTTGTTACTCTAGTTTAGTTTAACTTAACTTAATTCGTTTGTATAAATACAACTTTAATCTTTTCACTGTACGATTTTTTGATAATGATAAAGCACTAAATTTCAAAATGATAACATTATGTCACGCTAACTGGTATTTTTATTGTTGTTCATAAATATGAGGGCGATAATAATGTAACAATTTTTAAAAATATATTAGCATCTAACTAGCAAACGGGTTAATTGAAAAATCTAAAGTTTTTACCATGGACGTAGATTTGCATGCTCTTCAATAAACTTCAATAGAATTTTTCTCTAAAATAATTAGGGAAGCCAATAATTGACCCCATTAAAAATTACATGGGATTTCTTATGTATCGCCCGGCGATGCATCACCCGGTATATACGTTTGTATGCCAAAATTGAAAATTGGGCTGAAAAAATATTTGGATAGCGAAAAAAAAGGTCCTTCAAAAGTACATACTTACTGACTTTATTTGTACTAAAACATTAGTCTGGTCAATTTAGATACTCAAAGTTACTAAAATTCATATTCTGCTGAAAATTAATGAAATTGTTCAAAACGTAACTAATTACAAAATTTCAAAACTCCCCATCATTTCGTCCGGTGTAAAAAAATTGGCCTGAGGTCAAAGGTCAAAAAATGAGTTTTTCGCGAATTTCTCGAAAACAGTAAGTTTTATCGCAAAATTACCTTGGACGAAAATTGTAGATCATAAAATTATCTACAAAAAGGTATACCCAATTATTTTTTTCCTTAATACGACCGTTTTTGAGATATAACGAGGCAAAGAGTTGCAAGCGTCAAAACATTTTCACGCCACCTCGTAGATAGTGGCGCGTTTTTTCAAAGTGGGGGTTTTTATTAGAAAAAAAAATTGGTAATTTTCTTAATTTCATTTTTAATCTTATTTTTTAAAGACTCTGTATAAACATATTTTTAATTTTTTTATAAAAACTTAGTTAAATTGGGTCTTGTTAAACAAGAATTTTATACCAAATTAAATAATTAGGGATTTTTATAGGAAAAATTTATAATTATAATTATAAATATATTTATGGATCCGAAAACGTCATTTTTTGACAAATAACTTTATATATGCCAAAAAGGCTTAAAATTAGGTATAGGACATGATACATAAAATATGCTTAGAATCTGGTGCAGAATCCAAAAATGTAATAACATATAGGGTGTTTTATTTAAAATAGGCAAGTTGATACACACTTCCAGTATAATAGGAAATTCCAGAAAGATAACATATTTGCCATATAAAGATCAATATTACTTAAACTTATTGCCAAAATTTAAAAAATGTATCTTAAGTAGTTTCTAAAATCCTCCAATAGGACACTCACCTTGAATAACCCTGTATACGTGGAGTGCTTATGCATATGTATTATGACGCTTGCAACTCTTTGTCTTGTTATATCCTAAAAACGGTCGTTTTTAGGGAAAAAATATTCAAACCTTTTTTGTAGATAATTTTGTGATCTACAATTTTTTCTAAAGTCATTTTGCGATAAGACTTACCGTTATCAAACAGAAAAACTGGTTGGAATAATGGGAAGTTTTGAAATTTTATTTTTAGATATTTTTTGAACAATTTCATTTATTTTCAGCTTGATGGGAATTTTGGTAACTTCACCCTTATGTTTAGGTTTAATTTAACCGGACTACATGTTTTGTTTTGCATAAACTACTAAACCAACAATAAAAAGGTTTGCCAACTTACAAACCCTACTTCCCAACCTCATTTCTAATAACCCTTAAACTTTTTTCAACCTTCCTGGGGGAGGGTAATTATACCCCCTTTACTGATCCCTTTCCACCACCCAACCCCCTGCCCCCTTATCCACGCCAGTGGTTTTGTATAACGTTTTTTAAACTATAGAGTATCATTTTACATTATAATCAGGGAATTGTTCTGAAGACCCTGTCTAACTTTATACCACAGGTACTGTTACATCTGTCAAAAAAAAAAAAAAGAGTATGGTAAGGGTGTCTGAATGACCATTAAACTGTCACTAATAAACCTTTTTGCTTCTTTAATATGAGCAGGTTATTTCTTGGTTATTTCTAAGAGTTGACAAAAGGCACACGGTCGTATACCTGCCTTCCTTTAAACACACACATACATATATATGTTATTATTATTATTATATATATATATATATATATATATATATATATATATATATATATATATATATATATATATATATATATATATATATATATATATACTTGACTTGTCTTATCCAGCAAATCACCTACTCCTAAATGAAAACAAAAAGGAGACATCTGAACTTCTAGACGGCAGGCTTACTTATCTTTATAGCATCGAACACCAAAACTGATACTTATTTCTTTAAGATTCAGATACCATTCCTTCTACATTATGGTGAACTACTGAGATATTAAAAATTTGCCTTTTTATAATTTTTCTAAGTTGCTGTTCTTTGAAAATGCAATTTTGCCTCAAGAATTTTCTAATTTACTTAAATATGTAAGTTGTGTAATACTCCAAATGGAGAAAAATGCTATTTTCTGTGTTTTATGTGCTTTAAAACATGTCGAAGCATTCTCTATAATAGATGTATTTTAAACTGGGTTCCTATACTTGCAAATGCAAATTTTGTTTTCATTTGCAAATTAAATGTTGACAGCAGTAAGTGAATCTCTAGTTCACGTAAATTTGAAATAACTAAAATCTTAGAAAATATGGTAAAATAATTGAAATAAGTTAATTTTGTTGGTGAATAATTTTCATTGTGTCATCTGTCCTTTTATTTTGTTTTTATCTGTTCTATGTTTAGAACATAAACATAGAACATAAACTTAAAAGTTTGCAACTTACAAGTATGAAACTCAGCTTACCTAGTTTATTAGTTTGTGATATTTTTATAAACGTTTTATGTATGTAAGTAGCTTTATTTTTGTTTAAAAATTGTAGGTACCTATTAAAAAATAAATACATTTTTATTAAAGTATTCAATTTTTTCTTGATTTTAATGTATCATTTAAAACAACTAGATCTTAAGAGGTAAACTTAAATCCTAAGGAAATGACTAATAACAATTAACAAATAACAGGATAAAAAATACTAAAGTATATAGGATTATTAAAGAATTGGTCTAGCCACAGTGGGTAGGGTGCCTCTAATAGATATATACTTTAAGGGCATTATAGATGGGGAAACCCATCTTGAAAGTAAGTTAGTAACTTACCCAGGAGGGTCGCTGGGGTTTATCTAATTGCAGATCCTGATTATTTAGTAGCAACGGCTAAAAGCGGGGCTAGTTAGCAACAAATATTTATACAAATTTAATCTTAAAAATTTAAAATACGATTTTACCGACTACCGAATATATATATTTTTTTGAATGAAAAGAAAAGGAAAAACTTGGTATTTTGTGGCAAAAACTAATAGAATTCCATAAATTCGAGCTAGCAGAGAAGTTTGAACACAAGGCCAAACAGAACTTGCTTAGATTTTCAGAAAAGTAATGATGAAAAGTTTAATTTAAAATAATGTGTTTACATGGAAAAATAACTTGAAGATCAGGACCTTGGCAAGTGTTTTTACAACAAAATAGTAAAATTAAATTAGGTTTGCATAAACCCACCATAATTATTAATATTTATTTGATTATTATTTTATTGATAATTTTTAAGCTAGTTATGAGGCTGGATTCTATGTACCATAGAAGCGTTTATAAAAGTAAACACTTTTTGTGGCTGTTGTTTTTGTTTAGTATGTGCATGTAGTAACAAATTTTAATATTATTTAATGTTGATTAGTTTTGGTTAATTTTGTTATTGTTTGAATGCAAAATTGGGTAATTGTTTACAAATCGGACGCATCGCCGATTTAATGCAATTTGATATACAGGGTTTTTTTGGGCGCTGATCACGAATCTGAAAGAATTTTTAGTCGGACACTTCGTTCTCAAGATATCCATCATCAATCTTAAATAGAAAACTATCCTATATTCACCATGTTCCCCCTTCTTGCTTGTTTTAGTTTATGGCTTTGCTGCAAGGCAATCGCTAATGCTCCCCCTTCTTTTGCACTCAATTTTTGATTTTTTCGCTAAATTTCTACATTTTAAAAACCCATTTTTCTATTTATTTTACCCTATTTTTCCATACTGCCGAAAGTGAAGCTTTACAATTTTATGGAAAAAATGGGTAAAATAAATGGGAAAATGGGTTTTCAAGAGATGAAAATCAAATATATTAAGTACCAATTTACCCTTAAATAATCAAGAACTGTTTGCAAAAAGAAGAGTGGATATAGGATATAGTGAAAATTAGGTAAACTTGATTTTCAAGTTTGATGATGGATATCTTGGAAGTCCAACTTAAAATTCTTTCAGATTCGTGATCAGCTATCCAAAAAACCTCCCTATACCAAATTTCATTAAAATCGGCGATGCGCCCGGTTTATAAACACATTTTTAATGCTCTTTAAGGTCAAAGATTAAAAAACGGCAATTTTCTAAAAAGTGGCCGCAACGCCGAATTTGACAAAATTTGGTACGTATGTGGAGTTTTTTGGGGCGCTGATCACGAATCTGAGTGAAGCTATGCATTAAATTGCATAGCTTCACTTTCAATCGTTTTCAGTCACAGCAGGCTATGATGGCACCGTATATACATTGTTGCAGCGTTCTTAAAGTGAACTTTCACAATTTAATTGATAAAAGATGTAAAGTACATAGAAAAACTGGGTTTTTAAATGTGAAAATCAAATATTGTGTGCCACTTTAGCTTCAAATCAAGAATTTTGTGCAAAAAGAAGAGTGAATATAGTGAAAATAAGATTAGCTTAAATATCAGCTTTGATGATGGTTATCTCAAGAACAAATATTTGAAAGATCTATCTATCAAAGAGCTTAAAAAAAAGTCAAATGTTATATATCCAGGTTTTAATAAGTAGTTTCGTAAATATAGCCATTCTCGAGAGTTTAATAGTAAACCAGCATTTTTTAAAAGGAACTTCGTGTATTTTGTTTCACCATTAAAAAGATATTTCAAGGATTTTTAAAAGATTTGTAAAATGTCATCCTTAATCTAAAAATTATGTTAAATTTTCATTATATCTATAGCTCTAAAGCTATTAGCACTAAACTCAGTGCTCAGTGCCGTAGATAAAACTACGTAGTAAAAAACTACTTACTATTTTTTAAGATTTGGATGGCCATACAAAACTATAATTTCTAATATTTTCTGAAAGCTCTTTAAACTCCCTTTTCATTGTAACACAATATACAGGGTGATTTCCTATTAAACTCTTGAGGATGGCTATATTTCCGAAACTATTAAAAAATGAACAGAGCACATGTGAGTATTTTTTAAAGCTCTTTAAGGGTTCTTTTAAATGCTGATAAAATATACAGGGTCTTCTATTAAAATATTGCTATTATACTCTCCAACTCGAAAGTATGATTGTCAAATATTTTTTCTAATCTTTAATCCTAACAAGCGTTGAAAATGCTACAATTTTGTATTTTACCTAATAACAAAGATAGCAATGGCGAACACTTAATTTGAATAACCATGTATATTCTTCTAACACGTGGCCTGTAATATAATAATAATATTAATAATAAAACAATTAATTATTGATTGAAATAAAAGAGAGTGAGATAATAAAAAAGATACAAAGAGTAGCTTCTTTAAGTTCTTTGCACAACATGTAAAACACTTTTTTTTATTAAAAGGTCTTTAAGACAGTGAAAAAGCATCTTTGCAGAAGAATATTTGGGTCTCAAGGGCTGATCGGGCCTGACGTCCTTTTCGGGCTTATATGGCTGTTCGGGCCTGATAGGCTGCCCAGGCCTGATGTTATGTCCTAACTTGATGGACTATTCGGCCCTGACAGTTGTTTAGACCTCACATTCTGTTAGAGTCTGATGTGCTGATCGACCCTGACGGTCTGTTAAGTCTTAAATAGTTAATCGGACCTCACTGTTCTGGACTGACAGGAAGTTCGGACCTGACGTTTTGTTAGTCATAATAAAGCCTGAGGTTTGTTAAGGCTTGAATAGCTGATTGGGCATGACAGACTGTTAGGGCCTGAAGGACTGATCGGGCCTGATGTTGTTCTTGCTCATTAGGCCTACGGCGCTATTCTTGATCATTCGCATCTTTCAGGATCGCTCCCATCTAATGCAGATTCATCCTAGTAGAATGTAAACGATCGTTAAAAATGCGAATGACCAAGAATAGCACCCCTGATAGGTTGTCCGGGCTTTTCGGGCCAGAAGTTCTGTTCAGGTCTGTAAGGCTGATCGAACGTGATAGGGTCTGACGTTCTGTTCGGGCTTAAATGGCTATTAGGGCTTGACAGGCTTCTCAGGCTTGACGTTCTGTTCTAGCTTGAAGGGCTGCTCGGATCTCACGTTTTGTTGAAGTGATCATCGAGCCTGGCGTTTGTTAAGGCTGAAATAGCTGATTGGGCCTGATAGGCAGATCGGGCGTGACAGGCTGATCTGGCATGAAGGGCTAATCGTGCCTGATGTTGTTCTTGCTCATCAAGGCTGCGGCGCTATTCTCGACCAATCGCATCTTTCAGGATCGCTCTCATCTTATATAGATTTATCATAGAATGCGAGCTATCATAAAAGATGCGAATGACCAAGAATAGCACCCTGATAGGTTCTTCGGGGTCTACGGGCCTGAAATTCTGTTCAGGCTTAAAGGGTGGACCGTTCTGACAGATTGTTTGAAGATGATCAGTCCTAGATGCTAGACAAGTTGTTTAGGCCTGACGGGTTTTGAGGTTCTGTGCAGTACCGTATTAACCATTAGGCTAACTAGGCTACAGCCTAGGGCGCCATGAAAAACAGGCGCCAGACAGGGCAGTAATAGACGCTAGATAGGGGGAGTTTTTAAAAAGGTTTAGGTCGGGTGGGGATTTTTGGTGATTTATTTCTCTGTGAATCAGGTGCTTTGGAATGAAATAGGCGGGAAAAGGAGAAAAAGATCTTTTTTTTTGCTCTTCAAAATTTTTTTGGTGTAAAATAGGCTCTCCGGGAATTCTAGCCTAGGGCGCCTCAAACAGTTAATACGGCCCTGGTTCTGTGTTGATTTTGGTTAGTTACATACTAATAATGATCTGTGTTACTTGTAAATAGTTTCATTGGCTTTTATTGATAAAATTTTGTCCGATTGTATTGCTATCAACAGGGCTGAAAGGATTTTAAGGGGTTGAAGAACTTATGTTGTTTTTATATTATAAAATTACAATTAGTATATACATGGGTTATGTGTAATTGTGGTGCTCCTGAATTCTGAAGAACCACTGGGTCTTTTAAGCAGGCTAGCCTCTTGGGCGTGTGGAG
Source organism: Listronotus bonariensis (assembly GCA_014170235.1). Lineage (NCBI taxonomy): Eukaryota > Metazoa > Arthropoda > Insecta > Coleoptera > Curculionidae > Listronotus > Listronotus bonariensis. The sequence continues at coordinate 20,699 of JACEGR010006157.1, forward strand.
CGCTAGGGCCCAGCGGGTCGTCCGGCCGGAAGGGCCTTTTGTGCTTTTCTGATAATAACACGTTGTGTGTCAGCTCCATGCTAACATTTGAGCTTTAATGTGTAGAACAATAGCACATAGAAATTAAGCAGATATTGCCTGTATCGAAACCTTCCACTATACGCTGGTGCGTCGGTCTCGCTTTAGAACGTCTCCTCTCCACGCAAAAATTGACCATTGTAATTTCGAACTAGCACAATGTTTATACGAGGCAATAGATGTCTGAAATTATAAAATCAAAAATACCTATTCTTTACAAGTACCAAAAACCCCAAAAATCAACCAGAACCCTTTAACTTGGTATATTGTAACCCATAAATTTATAAAGACATTTTTTAAAACACTATCCCTTTACGGAATTGGTATCGCTGAAAATGCCAGTATAATGATTAGGTAGGTCGCTACAACAATATTACACAATATTTATACATTTACTTTGAAACTAATCAACACGTACGTAAAGGTTACACATACTCATTCTTGCCTTTGTTTAAATTCCGTTTATTTACTTAATTTTCCTCTTATCTTATCAGAAGTTTAAATTCTGGTGCATGGTCACGTAGTTCATTTTATTGAGTCACAGATGAAAATAAAATTGGGTTTAAATATAAAATATTACGATGTTCATTAAACAAAATTGGTTTAGGTATTCACTTGGTTTAGTTTTTTTTTTTTTAATTATTACTATTATCCTATCTTTGGACAATCCACAAAGGTTATAAGCTTAAATACTTATTTACCGTGGGCGTCTCAAGCGAGGTAAGAGGGAGTTAAAAACTTGAAGGTTTGAAGGAGCAGGGAATAATTATTCGGGAAGCATGTTCCACTTGCTAGGAACTTTAGGGATAAAAGAACGAACAAAGTGAGATATTGGAGGGTTGTCCATTTTCATGAGTTTTTCTGTTGAAGCTGCAAGTGGAGGAATTATACTGGACAATTCCTCGATACAGAAACCTGGTACTAAGTACTAAAAAGCGATAGATCCCCTACAGCCCAACGATAGGCAAGAGACGGAAGCCTTTCAGTAAGAAAAGTATTAATAAAGTAAACAGCTCTTTTTTGAATAGAATCAAAAATAATAAGTAAAGGGAACGCCATTCATCAGATACGAAAACAATATTTCAGAGGTGGTCGGATTTGGGATACCTACAAAGTGACGCTTACAATTTAGTATATTTCTAGTGCCACTTGTCCGCACCCGACCGCAGGTTATCGAACGACGCGTAGCGGAGTTCGGTTAAGCAGTCAAGTGCGGAAAAGGCACTTTCGGCACGTGTTAGGAACGCTACTTTTTCTACGAGCGTAAGGAAAACAAAAAACAACATTTTATTATATTTTTTTTATTTGACACAACGCCACCTAATACCCTACTTGTACTTATTATTGTTGGTAAATGCTGCACCATTTCTGGCATTGCATGTGATGCAGGTTAGTAGCGGATTAAAGGATTTTTTTGTTGTGAAAATATTGTTGTCTGCGGAATGTGTTTCTTTTATATCTTATGAGGATGCCGTAGCACGTTAAATTAGCTAAAACGCGATTCGCTGCCGTTTTTTAAGTATTTGTTTTGAGAAAAAGTTGTACAAGAAAAGTTTCTTAAAATGATCCAAAGATTATCAAGTGCGGAAAAGGCATTTTCGGCACGTGTTAGGAACGCTATTTTTTCTATGATCGTAAGGAAAATATAAAAACTAAATTTTTTTTTGTTTAACAAAATGCTACCTAATCTCCTATCATACCAAAAACCGCACTAGTGCGGAAAAGTAGTGCCGAAAAGTGACACTTTCAAAACTAAAATGCGCTCGGAAATGTAACTTTTTGCACGCGAGTAGGAAAAGTATTTTTCTGCCACATATGCGCAATGCAAATACGCTTAATAATTCGTATATTACTTAGATTTTCAACGTTTAGAGAAAAAAGTTTGGAGAAAAAGTTTCTGTCAGCCATAGAAACTCGCCAAGAAAAGTGACCCTTTTTCTTCTAATGAAACAACATAGTTAGGGATCCCTGGTCCATTTTTCCAAGTCATCACTAACAAGCTAATTTTTGTGAGTAGCTTCATTTTGATGAGACGACCAACTTTTTTCCTTAAAACAATTTTCGTTGGTAGTAGCATACAGCGGTAGCAGAGATTAAATATGTAGATTTGATAAATATCAAAAAAAAAACAGGATGACGTACCTCTCAATTTGTAGGACAGTCTGAGAGTTAAATTATATAAAAATTATTTAATCAACAAAAAAAAATCAGCTGGTTAGTATTTATTTTTCACGACATCGTTAACCATACATGTTGGTGGTAGGGGACTCTTTGATGAAACCTTACATTTTGTAGGACAAATATTTTTTTGGTTTATTTAGATAATTATCTTGAAAGTTAAGTAAAGTAGAAAATCCTTGTTTGTAATAAATTTTTGATATCTGTCAAATCAACACATTTAATTCTGGCTATCCCTGTAAGCTAGAACTAACGAAAGTTGTTGTAAGGAAAAAACTTGGACGTCTCATCAAAATAAAGCTACTCACGAAAAAATAGCTTGTTAGTAATGACTTGAAAAAATGGTCCAGCGATCCCTTACTAATATATTATTGATTAAAAGAAAAGAGATTAAGACATTAAATGACTCAAGACTAGCATTTTTAAACCCTTTACTTAACTTTTAAAACACTTCTTATTAAAGGGTCTTTAAAACAGTGAAAAACCATCTTCTACGTTGTAACAATATTTATGACCAAGCAGAAAAATTTGGGCATCAGAAAATGCCTGTTTATTAAATTTCAATAAAATAATAAAAATAATATGGATAATGTAAAAAATATATTATTTTAAAAACTTTGTGACTCTACATCCTAAAAGTTGACAATAAAGACCTAATAATTTGATTTTATTTTTAATTATCTAAGGATTTACACCCTTGAGGATCACCATCTTATTTTAAAACACCCTGTGTATCATATATTATACTATTTTAGCGCAAAAATGGAAATAAAACACCTTTTTTATACAATATATTTTTATTTTTTAATAATATAAAACTTTCAAATATAAAATATTACAATGTTTATAAAAAAACGTTCTCATCTTTATCACTACCTATGTACAATTTGTTATTTCACATTAGTCAATATATTAAAGAGATTTTAAATATTAAAAATATATTTTAGTGTAAATGTTAAGTCAGTTTTATTATAATAATTTTTATTTTACAATTTAGCGTCTTTTTCAAAACGAATTTTAACCTAAAATCACATTTTTTAATTGCTATAACAACGAAACCCTAAGACGTTATATTCGTTTTTTGATATTTTCGTGCAATAATATTACACTGAATTTGAGAAAAAATAACAAAAACGAATAAACATTTTAAAAAAGGTCGCAATAGATAAATCGACACATAAGTCAGAAAATATAAATTGGCAGTCTGATTAACCAAATTACATAATTGATATGGCAAAAAGACTGTAACATACAAACATGACTACGAGCGATATCTTAAAAAAATGCTTGCCCTACTGCACTGGGAAGAACAAATATATCAGAAAGTACAAACTTTATAAAGAGTCTCCAGTAATTTGAAAATTATTTAAAGAAAAAAACGTCGGATTTAAAAATAAAATATCGTCTTATGATTTTATCTATATCTATGTATGTAAAGCGGAAGACACTGTATATTTAAAATTAATTGTAGGCAAAAATTTTGAGAAGAATCTAAAAAACAAAAAGACAAAGTAAGAGTAAACCGTAGTAATCAAAATAATGATGAAAATTAAAGCTGTAATAAAGTTTTAAAGTAGTTTTATAAACATATATTTTTTCATAAATATGTACGTCAGACATTCCTTAAAATATCACTGGTCGCCAAGTTTTCATATGTCTTCATGTTGACTGCGAAAAAAATTTTTTTTCCTTTGTTTACCACTTTCTTTTGTTAAAGTAGACAAGTGAAGTTTAAAGCATTGTTTAAATGTCATTTTGACAATTTAATATGTAAATGTAAATCGTTTTAAAAATGGCTGATTAAAAAAATCAAAACGTTTGGTCCTTGTTTCGCATATACATACCAACATGAGGATATATCATTATGTTACTGTCTTAGATCTTTACTTACATAATTAAGTAATAATATTACAAAAATATTGCATAATTATATCAGGTATTTATAAACATTATATAGCTGCCTATGTAAATATTTTTTGGCACATTTTTTTCTTAACACTAAAAGGCACACTGTCAAACTTTGTAAGGAATTGTTACATATGTGAGCAAGTATAAGTCATATAGGGAGAATGTCATCTTGTTTCTTATCGACGATTTGCTTTTGTTGTCAATATGACGAGTTATCATCTGGACTTTTTTTCTTTGAAGCAAGTTTTTAGCTTATTAATTAGAGCAAGTTGCTAAAGGTTTAATGAAATAATTAAAGAAGAACAACAACTAACAAAAACATGTGATAATTGATCAAAAAAGTCCATAAATTAATAGAAAAAAGTGTTGTCAACAAATATAAAAACGTTTTTATAATGATGCATTCCCCCAATGGCAATTAACAAATATCTAATAATAAATCTATCTTAGCACCCATTTTCAAAAGGCATCTAATTTGTTTTGCTACAAAACTAAGTCTCCTTTATTTTCGAGAGACAATTCGATACGTCACCCTCGCGATAAATGTGTTTTATTTCAAAAAGAGGTAATATGAATATTTATTGCTTTTGGTTTTTGTTAAATCATTATCTTTAATAGGTTGCAATATATCTTTACTCAAGTTATATGACAGGAAGGAAAGTGTCAAATTAGATTTGACAAAAATTTCTGTCACAATTACAAACGTCACGACGATAATGATTCAAGATACCTCAATTATTTAACAACCATCTTGTGCTACACGGGAAACACTAGATATACTAAAGTTTCAACATTGCTTTCATGTTGTGGTTCTACCTTACAGCATGAGTGGGACTTCTGGTCTTAAGCTCTTCTTCTTCTTTCATCCATTTGGGTGATTCCTGTCTGTGAACCTGGTACTTTGTAGCTACAGCCCTAGGGTTCCCCTTGCACAGAGAATCTTGATAGTAGCAGTCAATGGCACTGAGTTTAAAATCGAGACTGTACCTGTCCTTTAGAGACCGCGGAGGGAGTAAAACGTGGTCTTCATAGGTGTGGTAGGTAGGGCTTAGCTCTGGATGGATATTCTGGATAATACGGATATGAGTAAAATGAGGTTTTCGGTTGGAGCTCGTGAAGGCTATAGGCTGGATGGTAATCGGGAGAGCAGCACAAACTGTTGCTGTTGTTATTGTTATTATTGTTGATGAAGTACACTTCCGGTGAGCAAGTTAAAGGAGGTTGGCAGCAATAAACAGGTTGTTGTGGAGAAGAGGGTGATGATTGCACAGTTGACTTAGGGAGACTTTTACTGTCATCATTATCTTTTAAGTCGTCCAAGTAAGGTTTGAAAAGCTTGACCGGTTTGGCTGGCGCCAGGTCGTCTTCCGCCTTCCTTTTGTGGACAAGTCCCAAACGTCAGGCTGTTGCGAAGGCAGACAAGGCGACGGGCCCGCAGCAGGTAGGTAAGATGCGGGCGGCGAGGGGAGAGAAGCAGGCACGGGTCGTTTGAGCGACAGGTCCATCGGCGCGGTGGGGTCCGGGACGCTTATAGGCGCCTGATGGTGCGGTTGCCAGCCGCCAGGGGTCTCCATGATGGGAACGCGCGCCTCGCTAGCCAAGCTGGCGCTTCGGAGAGCGCTGGTTTCGTCGTCTCGCAGTCTGTGGCCGCTCAAGGACATCTCGCTTTTCACTGTTTGCGTCAACTGCTTTCCGCCCACCCCGCTCCTCAGGGTGTTCTCTACTTGTAACCATTTTTGAATCTGCCTACGATGAATGCCGTATTTCCTCGCCGTAGCCCTCTGATTACCCTTACAATCCGTATCATTGCGATAAGAATCGAGCACTTGTAGCTTGAACTGCGGTGAGAAAATCCTCCGCGATCCGACACCCGTTTTGCCTTCGGGTTTGCACTGGACGGCGCCAACGCCACGTTTGATTACGGAATTCAATCCGTGAGCCATCGGAACACACAAAAGTCACTAAAACACACGATAAAACTCAAAAAGCACGAAAAACTAACGAAAATGACGGAGAGGTGAACGCGACGAGCCTTACGTTGCCACCATTTTCAATCACGATGTTCTCAGAATTCCCTCTCTTGTCCTGACTAAACTGTAAAAGCCAAAGTTGATCAAGGAAATGCCTTGCGAGAACTTCTCTCTCTAACGCGAGCAGACTTACTGGCGCCTACTATTAACCGTCTCTCTTTTCTCGACGTTCGCGTTGGGTGGCGCGACATCCGTTTGTAAAACAAGTTTGCCTGCGGTGTTGCCAGAAATTTGCCTCCTTCGCCTACTTTTTATGTATCCCTTTAAACAGCCCTAACTTTCCCTACGATTAATCCAAACACCCCAATTTTCAATTAGAATTCAAAAAACATTATATCATACAAGGAATACCACAGAAAACACAAAAAAATCACAAAGGAATGCGAAGAGACGGCAACGTAGCTCTGGTCACGCCAGACAAGCTGTCGCCAGGCAGGCTAGGCCAGACATCTCGTCGTCTTTGGTTTGCTTTTCTTTTCTTTCATTCATTGGGATGGTAAGATTTGGGATTTTTCTATCTTTGTCTCATACACACAAAGACCTGTAGGTAAAATATAAAATGGTCCTTTTAAAATCTTTTGAGCCGGACTGATGGGTTCTTTCCAAGAAGTCAAGTTAATGATGTATGTATTTAGAATGGGGCCTAAATATAAGGCTTATTAATACTGGTTTAGCCAAAAAAAGTTTATATGGCCAAATAACTGAATATACGTACCTACCTACCTACTTGAACTTAGGTATTGAATTACTAATGAAAACTATAAATTATTAAAATTTTATGTGATAAGTATTGTTAAATTCGATTTGAATATTCAAATAATAAAGTTATTGTTTAAAATCTTTACGACAATGTTTCTTTGTTAAATTCTGTAGGAAACAATTCAGAAATAACAACAAACTTGGAGAAGAAACTAAGGGCAAAAATAGTTTTTTTGTCTAGGCGTATTTCTTTCTTTTTCTCAATATATTTTTAGTATTGGTCATTATATTTTTGTTTACTTTTTGTTATTTTCTATACTTAATATTTATGGCCAACAAAGGGTCTTTTTCACATGGCCCCCAACAAAGGGCCTTTTTCTCATGGCGTCCAACATATGGGGCATTTATTATAAATCGGTCAACAATGAACCTGGCCACCCTGTTTTTTGTCCAACATAACATAACTTTTTTAAATGTTCAACCAATTTTTAAATATTTTCTGTCTCTTGGATTATTCTAATTTTATTGGCTTCTAACTGCTTGTGGCTAATTCTTTAAACGTTGCAAGGACTGACGTTTTACAGAGTGGTAAATAAACACATGTCACATTTTTGAAGAAAATCAAAGTTCTCCCAGTTTTACAAAATTGAAGAATATTTTATTTTTACGACATAAGTGTATTAACTGTATCATCAACTCGGGACGTTTTCGCAATTTTGATTAAAAGTTGGTTATTAAAGCAATTACAGAGGGTTATTCAAAAGTAGTGCATTTTTGTCAACTTTTCCATATAAATTAAGATAATTTACTTAGAGCAGCCGGAAAACCTTTAAAATATGGGCTATTGTGTCCAATAAGGATAGCAATAATAAATGCACTAAAGTCAACGAAGGTTTTATACAGGTTGATTAACAATTAAGTAGGGCACTGGGCAGCTGCAAATTTTTATAAGAACTTTTAAGTTTTAAATCTACAAAATCAAATAATGTTTTGTTTTTACCTCATGGGCGTACTAATTAACTCACTCTTTCGGGAAAGTACTGCAATTTTTATTAAAAGTTGGATATTAAAAAAATTACAGAGGGTTACAGAGAAGTAGTGCATTTTACCAATTTTTTCAATTAATTGGAAGAACCAACACCAAAAACTTAAAATAAGGATTTCTGTACCTGGTTAAAATAATAAAAATAAAATGATTTAAAAAATTGTACAGGATGTGCAAAAATCAATTTGAGCAAAACGTGCAGCTGCAGATTTTAAGAATTTTTACAGAATGCTTTTTTTATTGCGGCAAAAATTTAAGGACCTATTTATAAGCTAATTTTATAACAGAAAGTTTATATAAACATAGGTCCAAAAATGCATTGTTTCCAAGATACAAGGTGTAGTTAAACTATTTTAAAAATCCGTTTTTTAATAATATCCTAAATATTCCTTAACCGATTTTTTTTTTTATCTCAAACCTATTTTAACATATTAAATCCAGTAGCGCCTCGTGCGGCACCTAAATAAATATTTCTGATAAAAAATGTACGCCACTGGCTTTTATATTTTTTCGTATTTTATTTTATCTACACATACTAAAATAAATCTCTTTTGTTTTTAAAATGTTTTTTGTATTACACTTACTTTTCGAGAAAAAAATAAAATCCCGTTAATTGCATGAATCCCCTAAAAAACCAGCGAAATTTTAAAAACACTTAATTAAGTAGTTTTTTTAGTTTTGATGCAATTGTTCGTAAATTTGGTATTTGTTAGTACTATTATAAAATTAATTATAAATAAATAAAAACAAAATACTTATTTGAAGAAAATTTTCCCTATGTTTATTGTATGTTAAAGAGAAATGCAATTAAGCGGATTTAATTTTTTTCGGAAACTAAGCAGGTTATAAAAATATGAAGACAAAAAGGTGTATTTTTATTGTCTTTATTTTAAAAAGGTATAAAAGTTGAATAAAAGTCAGTGGCGTATATTTTTTTCTATAAATATTTGTTCAGGCGCCACTTGAGATGCCACTGGACTTAATAGGTTCAATTAAGTTGAAGCCTTAAAGCCCCTTGCAACAATAAATAATATTGCTAATATACATTAAAATCGGTTAATGAATATTTAGGAAATTATTAAAATACTGATTTAAAACAAAAAGTTTAACACCTTGTATCTTGGTAACAATGCATTTTTGGACCTATTTTTATATAAACTTTTTTATATAAAATTAGCTTATACATAGGACCTATTTTTCCGCAACAAAAAAAAACATTCTATAAAAATTCTTTAAATTTGCAGGTACCTATTTTGCTCCAATTCATTTTTGCACATCCTGTATAATTTTAAAATCCCTTTTTTTTCTTATTATTTTAAACAGATACAGGTGTTCGTATTTTAAGCTTTTTGTATTGGTTCTTCCACTTAAATTTATAAAATTGGTAAAATGCACTACTTTTTAATAACCCTCTGTAATTTTTTGAATTTTTAACTTTTATTAGAAAGTGCAAAACCGTCCCAAGAGACTGATTTAAATATTACACCCATGTTAAAACACTTATGTGGTAAAAACAAAATATTCTTCAATTTTGTAAAACTGGGATAACTTTGATTTTCGTCAAAAATGTGACTTGTTTATTTACCACTCTGTATAACGTAGTCCTCGTAGCGTTTAAAGATTTGGCCAGGAGCAGCCTAACGCCAATAAAATTTTCTTCTAAGAGACGAAAACTATTTAAAAATCGGTTAACATTTAAAACAGTTATGGGCCGTTGAATTAATAAAAATGAAATAATAAAAGGTTTTTTTGTTTTTTAATTCTCAGTTATTTTAAAAGTCGTTTTTTTTGTATCACTTATCAATGACATTTTGTCCCCGCCTAGGAAGTTCAATAGTTTTTTGCCTTAATAAATTTCTGTCCTTGGTCTTTGTAGATTATTTTTTCCAACTGGCCATCTTTATTTGATTTTTTAATATTTTGTCTTTGTGTTAGTGTCTAAAAACACACTTAAAAAATATAAACTATACTAATCGATAAGACATTATAAAAAAAAATAGACACTATGACTTTTCTTACGTAACATTGTTTGAAAAATCAAAATTATAAATCGTGTAAGTATACAAGATATTGTAATATTTGGCTGATACCTCAAACAATACATTGTCTAGCTAGATATTAATAGTACCTACGAAAAACAAGGTTACCCCATAGAAAATTAAAAATAAAAATTGGTTAGGTATATATTTTTTTTTATATAAATATTTCTATTTCAAAGAGCGGCGATTTTTAAAATTTGATATGTTTCCTATACAGAGTGTTGGCTAAAGTATTATTTACAGTTTGCTATATACAGCAAGATCCCAGGACCCCAGACCTTTCTTATTTTCTCAGAAATAAAATATATCATATACATAACATATAAAAGTAGATACAAATAGTACTTACTTTTCCTAAAATATTAGTGCTAATTTTTATGTATATTTTAGAAAATATTATTAAAAATTCATAATTAATACTGCCAGACTCATTTCGGCGGACATAATTTATTCCAGGCGTTTTAAAACTTCCCAAAAATAATGTAACTTTACTTACAATCTCAGTCTTAATTTTTCTATATAATACTTAGGGAACTAATTCAATAATACTTTTTGCAAGGAGCCAGACCAATCAGAGGGGCCTAACACTTCCCTAGACACACAAAGGCTTGCTATGTATATGAACGCGATCGTAATTGTAGATAGCTTTATAAAATTTGTTATTAATATTTTAATTAATAATCTAATCGGTCTTCAGTAAGATTGAAGAACAAAGTTAACATTTAATATTACCAATAATTACTGCATAATTAAAAACATACAGTGTGTCCCAAGGGGACAAATGGAACATTTCTAAGTGTTTAAACGTTTTTAGGAAAATTGGTCGCACGGTCAGAAACTAAGAAATACAAAATTTTACTCGTATTGGTATAATATAATTTTTAAAAAATGGAACAAAATTGTATAAGTCAGTGTTCTAAAGACTTAAATTTTATGTCAAAATTGAAAGAGAAGAATTAAATCAAAAAAAAATTTTTGTCAATTTTTTGCAATACGCATTAACTTGGTTGAGTAAGCAATAAAAAAAATATATATTCTTTTAAATTTTGCTTCCTTTGCCCATAATTTAAGTCGTAATGCGTAATGTAAATAACTGACAAAACATTTTTTTCTTTCATGCTTTAACTTTAAACTTTGACTTAAAATTACATTTTTTATGATTTTGTTCTATTTATAAATTATAAAAATAGAACTTTTTCATATTTTTAGTTATAACTCGCCCTGAATAATAACAATCAAAGTAAAATTTGGTATTTAGTGATTTTGGACCATGAGAACAGTTTTGCGAAAATATCGTTTTAAAATTCAAAAATGTTTGGTCCATTTGTCATATTTTAACACCTATTCTGGGACACACTGTATATTTTTAATTATGAGGTAATTATTGGTAATAATAAGTGTAAATATTGTTCTTTATTATTACTGAAGACCGATTAGATTATTAATTAAATTATTAATAACAAATTTTATAAAACTATTTACAATTACGATCGCGTTCATATACATAGAAAGCCTTTGTGTGTGTCAAGGGAAGTTTTAGGCCCCTCTGATTGGTCTGGCTCCTTGCAAAAATTATTACTGAATTAGTTCCCTAAGTATTATATAGAAAAATTAAAACTGAGATTGTAAGTAAAGTTACATTATTTTTTGGAAGTTTTAAAACGCCTGGAATAAATTATGTCCGCCGAAATGAGTCTGGCAGTATTAATTATGAATTTTTAATATTATTTTCTAAAATACACATAAAAATAAGCACTAAGATTTTAAGAAAAGTAAGTGCTATTTTTATCTACCTTTAGCACCCTGTAAATTGGCCGTCGCGTCGGCTCAAGCTAGAAAATGTGCATACACGCATGGTGTATACTAGCACTATATTATTCGATATATTTTATTTCTGAGAAAATAAGGAAGGTCTGGGGGCACTGGGATCTTGGACTAATAGAAGATGATCTTGAAATTTGGGTTTTATATACAATGTGATGAACCTTACGGCATATTTCACGCTCTTTAAAATTCCTTTAGTGTTTTTTAAGTAATTCAAAGTATCGGGTTTTATAAGGTTACTCTTGGTCCCCATGCAACAATAGTATCAATAACTTCATATTACTAAAAAACGCTTTTATTTAAATAACTGCAATTTTAAATATTAATAAATGGGTATACCACCCAATAACAAAGAATATGCTGTTTTTTAAATTAATCAGTTTGGCATTTTTTTGGTCTCAAGAAAGTATGTCGCACCGTATGTAACCACGATATTTTTTAGACTCAAAATATAAATGGCGTAGTGTGTACCCTGTCGGTTAGTTGGTATTCTTAATCATATAACTGCGGCCTTACTCGACAAAGCTTTGCAAAAAATAATGGATGGCTTTAATGTGTGACAACCAGCAAACGTACGTAAGTATGTAATTAAGTAGTTTTGTTTATTTGATTCGATTGATTGTAAGCATTAAAAAATGTCAACAATAAAATAAACTCTATGAGACAGTTCAAGGTTAAAAAACTCAAAAATGTTTGTCGGGCAACTAGTCTTTTGAAAAACGAGTCACTTGAATAACTGAGGTAAGTTATTAATATTTTTTAATAAATAAATAGATAGTATTTCATCTAAATTCTTCTGTAAGTGTAAAGAAAACAAAAATAAAATATGTTCTATCGGACAGTTTAAAGTTTAAAAAGCTTATAAAATGTCCGTCGGACAACCAGTCTCTTATAACTGAATTGTTGTTCGTAGAACAATTTGATTGTCCTTGTAATATTAATGACAAGTAGGTCTGTTGGTAGTGACCCTGCTTTTTGATCCTCGTGTTGTGGGTTCGAATTGTGTGTATACATGAGACGTTTAGCTAATGTGGTTTTTTGTGGTTTTATCGTTAAAACTGTTTAAGGTGCTCTGCTCATTGTAGATTACAATTAATGAAATAATTATCTATTATTTAAAATAAAAACATGTTTCGAAAAAAAGTTGATAAAAATATGAAAAGTTTAAGAAATTGACAAAAAAGTTGATTGACCCTTATATTGGTTTGCGTCGCAGCTTCATAATAATACGACATTTAAATGTCCCTATTTCTCATTATAAAATTAAAGCTACTTGTCGTTCCTCAAAACATGTGGTAGGTCAAAGTAGGCCGCGGCAGGTAGAATCAACTTCTTTTGCCGCCGCATGAAAGTGTAAAATGCGACCCATTCTCGCACTAAAGTTTTTAATGATTGGGTCGTTCTACGGAAAAAAAATGTAATTGTGAAATGAATAGTTTCATTAAAAAATATTGCTTATTGCTTATACAGGTTGATAGAGTTAGTAGGTGGTACTGATAGCACAACAAAATTGGTTTTGTTTGCCATTACAAGATTTCTACTTGGATTTCTGCGTTACCACAGTCTACAGCAACCGCGTTCCTCATTAGTTTAAATAAACAATAATTTATTCTAAACCTTTGCGGAGGATCTGTTTTAACGTGTTATAGTTAGTTAAATTTTTTTTTAGTTGCTTGCTTGTCTGGGTTCATGGCTTTGCTGCAAGGAAATCGACAAAATATTATTTTAGTTTATGATGCAAGAAAAATTACAAAATCAATGATCGACACTTGCGATTTTAAAACCGAAAGCAATAGTCGTCTTGATGGAGAAAACCCAAAGATTTTTCCCCAAATAAATTATTAAACTTATAGACTACAAGCCAGAGCAAATTTTCAGGGGTGATTTTATACACAACGAATCACATATGATCTTGAAGTACTTTTCGAGAAACAAAGTTTAGGCACTATGCCGTCAAATTTCAGCGGTACAGGTGAGTGCACAGGTGAGTTGAAGTGTAGAAAAAAGGGGGTACTTCGATTACTTTATACATGACGGCACTATTCTCGTTAAAGAGGCAATGGAAAAAGAAAGCTCTTAAACTCTGTGCCGTCAAAAATAGCGGTACCTACAGTTATTCGAATACTTGACGGCGATGATTCAGTTACCTTTGCATTTCCTTTAAAAATTATAATTCATATATGCTGTCAGAAAAGGGTGCTATTTTTTGACGGCACAGAGTTTAAAAGCTTTTTTTTCCATTGCCTCTTAACGAGAATAGTGCCGTCATGTATAAAGTAATCGAAAAGTACCCCTTTTTTCTACACTTCAACTCACCTGTGCACTCACCTGTACCGCGGAAATTTGACGGCATAGTGCCTAAACTTTGTTTCTCGAACAGTACTTCAAGATCATATGTGATTCGTTGTGTATAAAATCACCCCTGAAAATTTGCTCTGGCTTGTAGTCTATTAATTTAATAAGCCCAACCACGGACGTATATATTGGTTTTGTATAAGGAGGGGAGTTCACATAACCGTCCACTATAAAAACTTAACTCAGAAAGGACTTTTCTACAAATTTTTCTTCTTCGTCATGCTAAGGGGGAGGATTCAAACCCCTAACCCCTCCCCCTTATATACGCCAATGAGCCCAACTTTCTAAAACATATACTTTTGAAGTCCATGTATTAAGAAAATAAAACACATCACTGTAAAAAGTTTGTGTCCAACATTTAATACCTTGTCCGTAGAATTCCCCACTTTGGTATTAGGTATCGGTCCAGAGAAAGGTCTCGGAATATGTTTAGTTAGTTCAGTGGCGTTCTTTAATATCACTAGTCAGGAACGTAATCATATTCGTACATATTTTTTATAATTTTGTTTTTACAACTTAAACAAAATCGAGTTATCTTAATGGTTAACCACCAAGAGAACGTATTAATATATTTAACTTTGCCTTCCAGGGACAAAAGACCAGTAAAAATTCCCAAAAAGTTGACCGACGTTGTATACCAAATTATTGTTTTTATTTAAAGGAAATATTTTGCCTTTATAAACTAGAAATATAATTTACAGGTTAAACATTATTAATAAAAGAATATTGAATAATAAACACGTGAATTGTTGCACATATTTGCAAAAAAGCATTAAAACTCTTAACTTTCTATTGGTGTACTTTTTTATCTTTGGACAATCCACGAAGGCTGAAAGCCTAAATACTAACGTACCGTGGGTGTCTTATTAAATACACCGCGCGACCGATTATGGTAAACTTCTTGGCGCGCCTAATTATGGGTTAAAATATCCTTAAAAAAATATTTTTAGTCGGTTATTATTTCTCTTGTCATTCAAAAACGTTTTAAAATAAATTATCAATTAAAGCATCCTTACAATTTTCTGGATTCAACTTGAGAGGCGTGCTTAGAAGTACGTGCTTAGAATAGTAGAGTTAACTTCTTATCGGAATTGCACGAATTCGCTAACTGGTCAAAACGATTTCTGCTGGGAAATGGGGTTATTAAAAGACTTTTTAAATTAAATTGTATATGGAATACCAAAAATTAATTGAGGCAGAAATAAGAAAGAAAACTTATTATTTGAGTGAGGCCAATTTGGTGGGCACCCCGCACCATTGTTAAATATTTTTAATTCGTTATCCGTTATTCATTTTACTATTTGACATATTATTACTAAAAATGGATTAATTACCTATAATAAGAGGCCTAAAGAAAATTTTAAACATTGGTTTTTACCTGTGGTGCGGGTGTGCCCATCAAATTGGCCATCACCAGCCCCCACTGGTTTTAGGCTCGAGCTTGACAATATAAAAAAAAGTTAGGTATTATAAATGGAAAAAAGCTTTAGATTTAAGCTTAAGGTTATATATTAGGTAAGTGCATGATTGTACAGGTTTATTTATTTTAAAGTAAACAGGGCCTAGTTTTTGAACTTTTCTGTACTTTTTAAATACGAATGTAGCCATTTCGTGTAATTTAATAATCTAATCAGAAAAACATTTGAAACAAAATCAAAAGAGTAACGACAGAAATGGAATACCCCGTATATTTTTATATTAACAGATAGAGATTTTCACGAGGATTTCGGTGATATAGGTGTTGCTGGGTTTATTTTTGCGGTTCTGATGCAATTGTTTAAAAACTATAAGGATAATTTTACCTGAGAAAACCTGCTACTTACAGGTCACGGCTGCTTATTTATTAAAGTCAAGAATTTAAAAATACGTTTTTTTTCAGGTGAAACTAACCTTATGGTATCATGCAGTTTTTAAACACTTGCATCAGAACCGCAGAAATAAACCCAGCAACCACTATATCACCGAATCCCTATTTGTTTTAACTTAATTATTAAATTAGTTTTATTAAAACCTCCTTACAAAAAATAAATTACATTTTTATAAGTGGCTAGTAAAAAGTATTTTTCCAAATAAAAATGCTGCAGTAAGTTTTAATTAAATTGCGTTTAAATAACATTATTTTAATTAATTTTAAAAATGAGTAAAATAGACTTTTTAAAATATATTTAAAAAGAAAGTTCTTGGTAATTCCTATTTATTCTTAGTTGTTTAATTGATTTTTCATGGCAATTACATTTGCATATCTCACGACCTAATAATAAAATTAAACAAAACCCGATAAAATCACAAAGAATGGGATTAAATCAGAAAATATCAAAAAAACAGTATAAAATGTTTACCGAAAATTTATTTAAAACTTTAAATGTAAAGTTTAAAGGACGTATTTAACAAAAAAGTAAAGCGTAATAATAGATATAATTTTTTATTACTTAGCTATAGTAATAATGTACCATTTTATTAATGTAAATAAAAAAATAATAAATAAAAGTAAAGTCGCTAAAAAGATAACAGTAGTTTTATCTTACATCTAACTTATGACGCATATTTTAATAAAAACTGATTAACTTTTAACGGGTATCCAAAAATGCTAACCAAAACTATAAGATTGTAGATATAAATATTTTTGACAAAAAATTATACTTTTAATTCAGTTGTTACAAATTTTGAATTTTTGTATTTGCCATCTCATTTATAGTACGAGATCCGAATAGGAGGCGACCTTTACCCATCTGTTTTTCGGATAAAAACTGTTTCATATTAAAGATAGTATATAAACAAAGGTATCAGCAAAAAATAACCTTTAAAATTTTGACACACCTTGTATAATGAAAACTCCCAAAATTTTTAAATACGTATGCATGCTAGTTGTTAAAATATATATTTTAAAATAATACAGAATGTACCAATTTTTTTTTTTAAGTTTCAAATTTAAAAATTTACCACAGCCTAAATAAAATCGAAGAAACCAAATGAACTAATCTACTAGTACTGTCATGTCCAATAAAAAAGTAAAAATTGACATATAATAGGGTCCCCCAAAAATTTTAAAACATATATATTTTTTTAATTTGTCAAGTTAGTATATCATAATGCGATTCTTTTAAACGCTTTTAATCTAAAAGAAAACAATTATTTTTTCTGAATTAAAAAATATACAGGGCAACCGCCGAGGCATCCGCGATACTTCGGATATGAATTCTATAATTATTAGGTAACTTTAAGTAAAAATGATTTTATTTTTTTTTAAATTCCAAACGGTTCTTTAATCATCTAAGTTAAAAGTTTGAAGCTTAAAAAAATGTGATTTTTATTATTAAAATTAATGACAGTTAAATTATCAAAGATGCTTAATATGACCGTTAGTACGAGTACTGCAGTATCCATACACGCATGATTTTAACACATGTTATGTAAAAAATAAAATAACCAACAGCTGTCAATGATGAAAATTTACGAACAAACAATTGTTATTACAACTTAAGGTCCTAATTATTAAATTACCTATGCAAACTAGTCGCAACAATGTTACTTTATTACTTCAGAATTTATGTCTTGACAAATTCAAATACAAATAATTTAAAATTCTTAAGAAATTAAAAAAAATAAATAAATAAATAAATAAAATTAGTTTTGCTAAAATTCCTCGGCGACTACCCTGTAAATTAAAAAAAAAAGTTAACCCTAATTTTTTCAAAAAATCATAACCAATAGAAAAAAGTATTTTTTTGTAACATTTTGCGATTTTTAACCCCCTTGTATATTAAAGGGCAATTTTATTATAGCTTTTAGCATTTCAACAAAGCAAACATTTAAAAAAATACTTTTTGAAATATTAACAATAAAAAAATACTGGCATAGTTAGGTCCATCCGTGGACACACTGTAATATAAACCTAATAATAAGTTAATATACTTTACTAGCTTTGCAAGTATAGCAAAAAGTATTTAGATATACAGGGTGTTACAAATTCGATGCATTGGCATTGCTATCTCGGTAATTATAAGAGATGGTGAGTTGGTTGCTAAATGATTAGGCAAAGAGAAATTTAAAAAAGTCCAGTTACTTCCGAAGATATCCGGAAAAAAAATTCAATTATCCATTTTATTTTTAAGGCCCGGTTAGTGACTATTTTTTTGAAGAGCATAAAAAGTGCATAAAATATTGCTATTGGTTTTTAAAAATAATCACTAACAAGGCCTTAAAAAAAGAGTATTAATTTTTGGGGTTTTTTCCGGAAATCTCGGAACTAACCGGATTTAAAAAAACAAAATTATTCAGCATTGGGATGCGCAACTTTGCCTTAATTTAACCAACTCTCTATCTCCTATAATTACCGAGGTAGCAATGCTAATGCATCAAATTTGTAACACCCTGTATACACTAACGGTAAAAATTAGGGGATGTTGCTATATTGTCCCAATCTAAATTTATAATAAAAATGTTTATGTCTGGGTCGGAATGCGTTGATATTTCTGTTATTGCCAAAAACAAAATGTTTCTCGTTATTGCCATATTAAGATTTTTTAAGTTTTACGATATCCTCTACTTTTTGCCCCGCGCGCTGCCGCCGCGCCGCTGTATTTGAAATTTTAAGACTTAAACAATTTGCAAAACGTATAGCCTTTAAATAAACCCCTATGCAGGTTGTAATTTAGTTGATGGCTAAAAATACAGGGAATGATTTCTTAGCTTATTTAAGAAAAAAATATACATGAATATTTGCTAAACATCTTAACTTTTAAGCTACAAGGTGTTAAAGTTTTAGGAGAAATATCGTTTTCTTATCATAACTTTAAAACTTCTTAAGGGGGCTAAGGTCAAATCGTACAAAAAAGCCATGTTTTCGTGATTTTTTTCTGACGACACAGTTAAAATTTATTTACTCAACCAATGGTACATTAAAGTATGACATTCGAAGAATGTTTCATCAAATTTTTACAAAAAATATTAAAAAATACGGCAATGGTAGCAATTGTTCGGACGTGTCTCGAAAAAAGTTGAATTGCGGTGCCCCTCATAACTTGGTGCTGGATCATCCGAAATCAAAAAATCAAAGTTCATTCGTTAGATAATAGTTTTCCCAGGTAACGTTGTCGAGGTTTTTTTGTTTCCACATTTTTTCATTTTTTGAACACTTTGAAGTGAAAAACACAATTTTGTGGGAAAAATCGGCTGATTTGTTATTGCAAAATCAAAATTATGAAAAAAAAACTCGACAGCGTTACCTCGTAAATGATGTACAGAAATAGTGTTTAAAATTTCAAAAGGATCGGTGCAGTAGTTTTGGAGTTATCAGGGGCACCGACTTTGAAAACGTGAGTTGTGAATTGAATACCTTACCCTCCCCTTAAACCAATGCGCTTAAAAAAAAAAACTCGACAGCGTTACCTCGTAAATGATGTACAGAAATAGTGTTTAAAATTTCAAAAGGATCGGTGCAGTAGTTTTGGAGTTATCAGGGACACCGACTTTGAAAACGTGAGTTGTAAATTAAATACCTTACTCCCCCTTAAGATATTTTTATAAAATTTATCATGCACCTTCTTAGCACCATTAGGCTTATTTTAATGTGGATTTGTTTAAAATTTATTTTACCTGTGGCGTCCGTACGGGATGTACACTGGAAATTTATCAAAAACAAATTAGGGTACGCAATTGATTTTTTAACAAGCAAAAATTATTCCCATTTATTTTATAACAAATTTGACCTCTTAAAAGTTTTTTGTCGGATTCACCGTTTTTGCGTAAAAAAATAAAAAGCGTTTTTAATGCATTTTTGGTATAGCGAAATTAATTTAAACCAGTAGGCTGGTGCCCCATTTTTGTTTTTTCTATCCGGACGCAACTGAAAAATCGTCTTAGCTTAAAAAATCTTATTGGTGCTTAGTAAGTCCTTGCTAAATTTTAGGAAAATATCCCAAACAGTTTTAAAGTAGTGTTGCAACGGTTACAGTTATGGCAGGGGGACCTTGTACCCGATTAAATACCTCCACCAAATATGAGCCCCGTATACAGGGGCGATCGTAAATAACAAAAATATATCCATCAGAAATTGTCGTGCGCGTCAGATTAAGATGGGGTAAGTTAATTATATGCTGCAGAGTGTATATTCCACTAATCTGACAATTTGAGAGTGACGTAAAGAAAGCGGAGGGCTACAAACTTGTAAAAAAACGATTTTTTTTAAACTTTAACACCTTGTAGCTCAAAAGTTAAGAGGTTTAGGGCATATGTTTATATGAACTTTTCTTCCTAAAATAAGCCAAGTAATCAAACCTTGTATTTTTAGCCATCAATTTAATCACATTTTAAAAAATATTAAGCAAAAGTGGGAGGCTTTGTTCAGTTCAAGCATTCAAACCCTTTTGAATTTTTATTGAATAAAGTTTTCATGCATAAATACTTTCCGGCTAATGTGAATTTTACTTTCATTTATCCTTTTATCTCTGGCACTTAATGCAGAGCGTCGAAAAAGAAAACGGCTTTTATTTGCATAAGATCGCGCTTTTCACTTTAAAAAGAAGTACATCTTTACCTTTGTAAGCATATTCAATGGAAGAAATATTATACGAAATATGTTCCCGCTCTTTCAGGTATTCCGATTATTTTTGTTTTTTTATTTTGGACTTTAATCATTTATCTTTTTTAAAAAAACTTAGTTTTACAGGCAGATAAAAGAAAAGTATAAAATTAAAAAAAATAATTTAATAGGTTTTCAAGTGCAAAACATACATGTCGTACCACTTCAAAGTGTTTATAGGAATATTTTTTCCATAGCGTCGAAACTAGATGGTCTAAAGCAAGTGTTACAGTGTGTTAAACTTAAGCAGGTAGAGACTGGACAAAGACTGCCTGCATAAAAACGTATTTGATGTCTAATAATAATGATGATGCTTGCTCTCTTGCTTAGAGCATCCCTCTTCCACGAATTGGCAATAATTCCGCGTTGAACGTTGTTAAGCCGCGTACAGACTGTGTAATGCAACCAGCAATGTAACATGCAACGCAACTGAATTCGCACGTTTAGCACGCGTAATGCGCGCTGAAATGTTCGTCGCAACCCATACTGGTGTCGGTTTTTTGCACGAACACAAAGTCGTTCGATGTGAGTTCGCAGTATCTGTTTGCACGTGTTTGAGTGTTGTTACAAGAAACAATAGAAAGCGAGGTTAAAATGTAAAGACGAAAGAAAAATACTTTAATTAATTGAATGTTATAAAAGAAATCAATTTTGTAAAACCGTATTTTTTACCAAATAGGTGAGTTTTCTACAAGCGCCGATATCTTTGGGTAAACCAGTTTTTTTCTAGCAATTTATATGTTAAACTAAAAAAACTTGCTCTACAGCCTCGATGGTCTACAAGTTCGTTTCAAATGCGGATAACCCTATTTTTAAAGGAGGTTGTATAGTAGCAACGACATTAAGACCTCGTTGTTGTTACGTTACATGTTGCGTTGCACTTGCATTACACAACGTCTGTACGCAGCTTAAAGTGGAAAGATGTGTATAAAAGTTAAGGGAAAAAAATTAATGACTGTAAACTATCAATTTTAAGAAACACTTACTTAGCGTTAAAGACAAATATTTTATTTGTTGGAATATTATAGATGTAAGAGTACAATACAATTTTAGACAATTTGTGTAATATTTAAATAAAAATGGTTTAAAAAATCATAAAACATACAATTAGGTAATTTAGTAAGAAATAAGTCAATAGTTCCCCTCTTGTGTAATTTTTGGTGTTTTTCAATAATGGAATAACAATAAAAATTTAAAAAGTTTGTAGTGGAAAGTACTCGTAAAAGGAATACATTCATAATTTAAAGTTTTGAATTAATTTCGGTACAAAAAAAATATAATTATGCAGGAATCAAATAAAATGGTAAAAATGTCTCTATACCTGTCATAAGAAAATAACAAAACTAACAAGTTTTTACTTGATACACACACATCCACACAGGCTTAGTCGTCTGGTTTGCATGCTTTCTTTTATTGCCAATTTGTTTCACCGCTAGTTAAAAAAACACTTTGAAATCTTATGTATGTTCATTGATATAAACTTTTGGCATGAAAAATTTTGTGTTTTTTCGATGTATCATGAACTAATGGACACCTTGTATTAATCGCTACCTTTAAGCGTATCTTTACAGTGTGGTTTAAGTTGATCAAGGGAAGTGAAATAACTAAAGTCAAATAAAAATAGTTTAAAAACTAAAAAACACGCGCATTATATGCAACCGAACTAAAAATTAGAAAAATAATTTTTCATTAAAAAATACTGTCACTTCAGAGTAAAAAGCGTGGGTGCTTAATATATTAAATGTTATAATTATTATGCATTTGCCAATATCTTATGAGGGAAAAGTTATGAAAAATAGTAAAATGCACCCCAACGCTTTTACTCTGAAGTGACAATATTTTTTTAATGAAAAATTATTTTCTAATTTTTAGTTCGGTTGTATATAAAAGCGTGTTTTAGCTTTTTTAAACTATTATTTATTTTTCATTTTTAGTCTCGATATGCATGTATGTATGTATGTATGCTGTAAAATGTCTAGTTTATTCACTCAAAAATCCTTCGCCATTTTGTCAAGAGTAGCTAAAGTTCCTGAGAAAGTTTGGGATGTTGCCAAAAGATGGCAACACAGGTGTTGTTTTTATAATATAAAGGGAATTTTTTTATCCTGGCGATCCTAACCAGGATAACGGGATACTGTTTGCAGATTATTGCATTGTCATGGGTCCCAATACGTGTGCAAAGTTTCAAAGAAATCGAATAGCTGGAAGTTGGTAAAAATTAGGCTCAAAGATTCCGTTACATAGATAGATAGATAGATGGATAGTTACAACCCAAGTTAATAAAAGGCAAGATACAGGTTGTCAAATTTTCGATTTTTTTTTTTAAATTTCTAATAATAAATAAAATATTTAAAAATTACTAAAATAAAATAGAAACTTTGACACCCTGTATCTTGCAAACGATTTACTTTTAACCAAGGTCTGCCTTAAGTCATTTATATTTGGCCTAAAGAGTTTGTGGTGGCATTTGGTTCTGGACCTTTTAGAGACTTCCTGTATAATATATACTACTTACTTGGTCATGTGGTTTTGACTAGGGCAATCGAAAAATTTTTCTTTCTCTTTGCAAATTCCACACAGAACAAATTGTGTAAGCCATTTATGAGTGAAAAATTGTAGCACAACGTTTTTAGTTTTATTAAACAGGTTTCAGGGTAGGAAAACTTAATATATATATATAAAAAAAAATACATGTTGTTACAATAAGTATAGATATACAGTTGTCATCAATATTATATCCTAAGTTAAATAAATTACAATAATAAAACATTTAATCCTAAGTAATTTACATTAAATAAGCTTCGTATAAAGAATTTTAATTATAAACATTAAGATAAAAATTTCGTATTTTTGCAAACTACAGGAAAAAATATCGATAGCATGCTTACTTCTTTCATAATTCTTACACATTACATGAACCGGTGAATACACAAGTAGATTTGTTCGCGGAACTGGCAAATAAAAAAAATAATGGTTTGTTCGAGTCTGTAGGGACGGAACATAAAATTTAATTTTACTTAATATATCAGGACAATTTATTTTATTGTTTAATAACTTGTGAAGAAAAACAATGGAGGAATATTCTCTGCGTTTTGACAGGGGTACCAAGTTAAACCTACCCAACAAGACATCATTCGGAAAACCAATAGGTGGATAAACACCATCCTGTTTAAACCAAAGGTATTTAGCAAAACGTCTCTGAATCTTTTCTAGACCATAAGAGTGAACTTCGTACGACGGGTACCAAATAAGAGAGCCATACTCCAGTTTGGAACGCACGAAGGCATTAAACAGAACAATCAATGATTTTATGTTGGTAAACTCCCTCGAATTCCGTAAAATAAAGCCCAAACTTCTATAAGCACTCATCATTATCTCATTAAAATGATTGATAAAAGACAACTTAGCATCAAAAGTAATTCCCAAATCTTTAAAGGAAGAGCATTTCTGAAGTTCTATTTGGTTGATGTTGTAAGAAAAATTAATTGGTGCTATTTTTCGAGTATACGACATTGAAAAGCATTTTTTTATGTTTAAATTAAGTTTATTTTTATTGCACCATTGATTCAAAGCATCTATATCATCCTGCAGAAATTGTAGGCATATACTGGTTAAGCAGGTTGGTATTGGGATATCTTCGAATAAAGCAACAAAAAAGGATGTATGTGACTAATCCAATCAGATGTGTTTACATGCAAGTATTCAAGTTTAATTGTCTCTTTTCTTTACATTGCCTATGTGATATGTTATTTAGCTGATTCTGTATAATTATAGACAAAGTTTACTACACAGTTACAATTTGTAGCAATATAGGCCCCAGGTACACGTTGTAATAAAACTTGCTCCGTTTTTGTATCAAATAATGTGCAGCAGTATTGAATACTTTTGTAGCAGAGCTTCATGTTACCGTTTTCAATACTACTATAATGTAGTGAAGATTCATACATGTTTACTGTTGTTGGCTGCTATTATTCACTTACAAAACTTGAGGACTCGTTGATTTTCATAATAGAAAATTAATGACAAAAATTATACTTAAAACGTCAATAATAAACATATTTAACACAATTTTTGCGCTACCTTTTATAGCACAAAACGCGTTTTGATTTTTTCCGTGGTGTATATTTGACATAAATACTGGTTTTACGGACCTAGGTTTTTACTATACTATAGAATGAACGTTTGTGCAGTGTAGTGTTTACTACAAGTAGTGATGTAAATTACAAAGAGCAGTGGTAAAGGAAGCATGGAACTGTAATAACTGTTATAATAACGCATTATTTTTTTATCTTTGGACAAACCACGAAGACTAAAAGCCTAAATACTAACGTACCGTGGGTGTCTTAAGCGAGGTAAGAGGGAGTTTGTATACGGGACTTAAATACTTGAAGATTTGGGGGAAAGGAAAAACCTCCGCGGGCAGCAGGTTCCACATTCTAGAAACTCTAGGGATAAAAGAACGAAGAAAGTGGAAAGTTCGGGGCCTGTCCAGTTGGGCCGTATAGGGATGCATACGAGCGGAACCACGAGTTTCTCTGTTGGGAACCGTGAGTGGAGAAACTATACGGGACAATTCTTCAGCGCAGAAGCCATGGAAGTACCTATAAAAAACCGATAGATCCCCCACAGCTCGACGATGGGCAAGAGAGGGAAGCCTTTTTGTAAGAGTTTTGAATATAATCTAAAATGCTTGGGGTTGTGGGGGAGCCCCAGATATAAGAACAATGTACTACTACTTGTGGTGCAATTATTTCATAGCATTCAATAGTGACCAATAATTTTATTTTTATTTGCTACAATGTGTAGCTAGCGTCTATTTCTCTACAAATAATTGTAGAATTTCGTGCAATTGTATTACTCTTTTTTACAAGTCGTCCGTGCAAAGGGCATTTATTTAACATTTTATTAAAAAACGTTTTATTATTATTTTTTAATAAACCTTGACATACTTTTATTCTTAAGCTTAAATGATTATGATTCATTTTCACCTGTTCTTGTTTACGCAGAAGATAGGAAAAAGTATTATTAAAAGCAATATAAAATTTGATTGTGTATACCATATGGCATTGTGTAAATATTTACTCTGCATATCTAGTTGATTGATAACAATGCCCTATTTTCCCTTTTTTGGTGTTATTATTTGGCGTTACAAATATAGGTTTGTTCACACGGGACTTGAAAATTCGGAGGAAAAGGAAAGTCGTCCGCGTGTAGCAGGTTACATAATTTAGAAACTCCAAGAATAAAAGAACAAACAAAATAAGAAGTTTGAGGCCAGTTTAGTTGGACCGTATAGGGATGCATATGTGCGGCACCACGAATTTCTTTGTTGGGAGCTGCAAGTGGGGGACTTATACTGGACAATATCTCGAAGCAGAAGCCGTGGAAGTACCTATAAAAAAGCGATAGATAGATCCTTTTCAGCCCGATGATGGAGAAGAGAAGGATGCTTATCTGTAAGCAAAGGATCGCTAATAATGCAAACAGCTCTTCTTTGAATAAAATCAAAAGTGCTTAGTGTTGTGGGGGACGCCATTCCCCATATATCAGAACAATATTCCAGAGGGGCTTGGATTTGGAATACATATCATATAATAAAGTTGGGTACGTAGGTTTGTTGTTTTTTGCTACTTCCGGTCTAACTGGATACGACCTTTACTTTCTTATTTGAAATAAATATTTTACTTATTTAAATAGAAAAAGCGATTTCCAGTGACACTAAGTTTGCTACTTTTTGACACCCTATCTCTAAACATATTTTTCCTACGACCACTTGTGAAAATAGCAAATAGCACACTGGTTTCATGCATAGAAAATGCGTTATATCACACTAGTGTTGCAAAGTACTTTACAGCACTAGTGTTGCAAAGTACTTTACAGCACTAGTGTTGCAAAGTACTTTACAACACTCGTGTGATATATATTATGATGTCATTCTAAAAACTGCTATTGGTTTTGCAAGTGACATATTTATTGTAGTGACAGTAAAAAAGCTTTTTACTCACCTTAAACAGTAGAACCCAAATTAGTGAAAATCATCTTATTGACGTTAAGTTACTGCACAGTATAAGCTTTCTTCCAATATTGAAAAGAGTAATAATAAAATTTCCGAAAAAATAAAAACATAAACAAAAATAGACATTACCACAAAAAACAACTTTCACTGACAGCTCGCTCAGTGGCACAGTGTTGTCAGGTAAGTAGATCAAATTAAAAATCTCCCTTCTACCTTTGAGCACGCACCTTATAGAGGCAGCCTTGCCGCTTGACCATTCGACTTAAAGCGCCAGAGAAAAAAAGCCTATAGATCAAATTCCTTTCTCTCTTTCTTGGTGTACTCAAACAACTAGTTAAATCTTTTTTTTAATCCCTAATTAAACCTAAGGCTAATACACACTTTATGAATCCACTTTCTTTTATCCATTCATAAATAGAATCAGACCCTTCCGACGTTGCCAAATGCTTTCCATATTTTGCATGGTAACTGACGTTTGGTAGTCGTTTTTTCTTACTTTTAGGACTTTAGGTTATGCATTTACAATTTTCATATTTTTATATTTTTTCTTAAAAATATGAGGAAAAACTGTAATTTTTACTTAATTTTACATTAGGGTGAGCCGAAAAAATTTTTTTGAAATATCTACTGCGGTAGTGAAAAAATCTGTGTTTGGACAAAAGAATAGTGTACTTAAAAAATTAGATTTTTGAAAAAATTTTAGCCGCGCCCCTGGGAGCTACAACGGGTCAAATTTTTATATACATGTATTCAGGTGGCGGTAGGGGAAAAATAAAAAGAAACAACTTTTTAACACAAAAATATAAACAAAAACATTTAAAAAAAAATTTAACCGCGCCCCTGTGCATTTGTTTTATTGGATTATGACGTCAAACACTACAGCGAGGAGGAGGTGTTATAAGGCAACTTGAGACATATTTAAAAAGGCCACTCCAATGGAATATATGTCTCTTACATGCCAACGAGTTACCTTTAAGGCATTTGTTGCACTCCTTAGATGGCAGCACCATACACTTTCTCAGGACCAATAGGTTCACAGCTTGCGGACTGTGAAAAGCTTCCTATTGTTTCATTTAAATCTATTAATTTTGATCTACCACAAATAGCACCAGAAGATCTTAGCACAGATCAACAATATTTATTGGCAGTTTCTGAAGCAATAAAAAATGGAACATGTTCACAAAGTCTGGCTTCCAAAAATCCAGGAAAGATGAGCCATGCACGATGGCTAACTACCGCAAGTCGGATTTTGCGGCTCTATATTTCGACAAAAGTACCAAGTAAAAATTTTATTTTACTTGTTGAATTTATTTTAAAAGTATATGTGTGTTCGTGGTTTTCAATTAAATCAAGACCTGAAGTTAAACACGAAGCAAAACATTTATTTAACATGATACGACTCTCTAGATCGTTTCCCGAAAATGTCAAAGGTATTATCGACAAAGTCATAGCAGGAAATGCTTATTTTGCGCATCCAGAAAATATTTTAATTGCAATGCTAGCAAATGAAAGACCACACATAAGAGAGCTGCAAGACGAATCTTAAAAGCAAGACAAAATAAAGCTGGTGCCGAAATTAGATTTTTAAATTGCCAGAGGTAAACTTTGACGCCGGTGATTACATCGATCTTATTAATTGGACTAATAGTTATATTACTGAACCTCCTTTAACAAGACACATGTCGGACGAAGACTTTTATTTAATTATTAACAATAAGGAAGTTCTTAATTTTAACAAATATCCTGCTCACACACAGGCAGTTGAAAGAACTGTGAAAATAATAACAGAGGCGCCAGCTACAGTTTGTGGGCCTCAGTCACGGGATGGTTTTATAAAGGCAAGGCTAGAGGTTAGAGCGAAGTTACCATCTTTTGAAAATAAGGGAAAGTATTATGGTACCAAGTTAAAAAATAAAAAATAAGATCAGAAAAACAGTGTGATATCGATAAAACTAGAATTTAAAGAGTTGGTGGAGGAGAGGGTGGGCGGAGCTCTAGGTGCGGCCACCTCCTCGTGGTGAGTTCTGGGTTGACTAAACGTTTAAAATACGCATTTATATTCACATTTAATATTCTTTTAAATATTTACTCAAGCGAAGAGCTGCACATTTATTTTAGAATTAAATACGTTTTTATATAAATCATGTTTTTTAAAGGCGTAGGGGCGCGGTTAAAAATTAAATTAAAGTGCTCCTTTTTTTTTGGGAGCTTTAATATAATTCTAAAATGATATTTTTACTACCGGGGAAATGTATTGCATTCATTTATTTATAAAACCTATTCGTTTATATAAGGCATATTTTTTTTTAAATGCACCCTTTTGGGCCACAGGGGCGCGGCTAAATATTGACCAATTTCATTCATATTTCTTCCTTGAACAACTTTCTACCCAACACAAGTTTTCCTCACTACCCCCAAAGAATTTTGAAAAAATTTTTTTTTGGCCTTTTTCGGCCCACCCTATTTTACATGTGATGTTCAGTTTCATTAACACGTTTTACCAATTTTACCCCACCCATCACCCCTTTTCACTCCCCGGTCCCGTAAGTTTGTTTACTGATATTTTTTAAAAACGGAATATTTTGGATATGCACCACTTACATTTTATTTAGAAGAGTGTCTACAATATGTAAGTATCGATAATTTTTAAAAACCCTTATAATAGCAGAAAACCGTATTAAACAATTACCGTTATTACATAACAAAACCATACAATTTTTATTAAGTGAGGGCCTTTTTAAATTCCAAAATGAGAAAAGTTATATAATGCTTCTAGGTAGGTGATTTTCGATGTAAAAATATTGTCAAAACAGTATAATAGAGTGAGGAAAAGTACATATCACACTAGTGTTGCAAAGTAAATATCACCCTAGTGTTGCAAAGTTCTCAATTGTTTTTATTTTTTCTGAACAGATAAACTTTAATTTTTTTTTTTTGGTGAATAATTTGTGGTCGTAGAAAAAATAGTGTACACTACTCGTGTGAAAATGACTTTCTTACACTCGTGGGTTTGTCGCACTCGGCTAACGCCTCGTGCTACAATATTCCCACTCGTGTGAAATTAGTCATTTTCCACACTTGTAATGTAATATACTATAATTTTAAAATGAGAAGGCCATGAATGTGGTAAAAGGATGAAATAGCACAGAGAGACATAAGTACGCTACCAGGATCGATTCCGCTTTTAATGGCAATTTGGCCTATCGATCGCCTACTGGCTTGGGTAAGGGCAAGTTAATATAGGGCTTTTTTAAATATTAATCCGATAAGTTAAGTAGATCCAATCAGCTGTTTTTAAGATTCACTGGAATTTTATTTATTTTCTGAACAGGTATAATAAATTTACCCTTTATTTATGGTCTTCGTGTCAAAACAAAACATAACCTTTTTGCTTTGTTGTGGTTGGCAGTTATTTTTAAATATTTTTACAATATTAAGGTGTAAAGAGTTAATTAATATCAAATTTTTGTTTTTTATTCTTTTTTCAGTTGTAATAAAGACAAGATAAATTATTAAAACTAAAAAAACGAATCAGCTAATTTGGACACTTCGGTTTAACCCGACTAACCCTGGCTTTAATCTGGGTCAGCATGATCCAACCCGGATCCGATCAATTTATGAACACGGGTAGAGACTGGCCAATCCTTTTTGGAATGGGTTTAATGAATCTGTTTAACTCAAGATCAATATTTGAAAAGGCCTATAGTAACAAAGTGCGATTTGCAAATTGTAAAACATGTTCTAATTGGTCAACTTTGAATGTGTCTTTTAAAATGGGTGTGTGAGCTACCCTCGAGGCATAAGACCATAAATACGACGTTGCAAAAGACTAAAGAAGGCTATAAAAACATGACACTGTCACATCTATTTTTCTGTGACAACCTAATCCAATATTTTTTTATTTTAATTTATCCATAGTAGTCTTTGGGCCAGTAATAAAATTGACCCAATAATAATAACACTTTTAAACCTTTTGTGGGAAGTTCCTTTTGACGAGTTTACCACGAATATTTATACCGTTTATGGACAGGTTTTGGGTATCGGATTGGGCGGGTTTCGTACATAACTGTAGCCATTACGATTATCGGCACAATGTTTTAAAATTGCATGTTAAACATTGTGGTAAGCTTTTCTGACAAAAAAAAATGACGCGTTTGCCCAGTCCGACACCCGAAATATTTGACATTGACAGGGTGGGTTAAAGCACCGCTTCCATATATGGCGGTATACAAACTCGTGTTAGACTCGTCAAAAGGAACCTTCATATAAAATTTTAAAGGTGTTATTATCATGAAGTCAATTTTAGTACTGGCCCAGGGACCATAACACCCCAATTAAAAAATTTAAAACTAAAATTTTTTAGGGATTAGATGTTAAAAAGTAACAAATAAAATATTGTATTTGGAATTTATTTTTCTATTCAAATAATGATACCAGGTGTCCCATTTAAAATAAAAAAGTAAGGGTTTTAACCGAAAGTAATAAAAACCAACTAAATACATGAAACAATTCCCCTTTAAATATTTTTTCCCTAACAGTTTGCCAAATACTTGCTTTATTTTAGCAAAGCTATCTCATACACTGCGTGTCTACTTAAGTTTGTACTATATGCCAACCTTTTTTATTATGAATTTTACGAAAAAAAAGTTATTAATTTAAAACAGTTCTGCATGGGCTTAAACGTAAAATAATAGAGATATATTAATTTGTTGCATTGGTATACAAAGTATGTCAACAAATATAAATTTTGCTTTCTTTATATTAATATAAAAAAATTCTTATAATAAAGAATAACTTTTTTGGTAAAATTAATAATAAACAAGTTTTTTTTTGTAGAACGAACTTAAATTAACAATCAAAAGTTGTAAAAAACTTGATAATCTGGGTTTAAAGATAAGTTTTCCACTTTTATCCGCTGTATCTCAGATAGTACCAAACTAAGACACTTTTAGATATTCAAACTTTTGATAGCCTACCAGGTTATGTAAAGTCTGAACCACCTATATTTCATTTTGAAAGCAATGCACAACAAATGATAAAGTAAACAAACCTTTTCGAAAGCACATAGCCTCTGACAGAGCCTGATTGCATATTTTTAGATAAATTTAAAAAAACATTGCTAAAACGCGTATCACGTACTTAGAAAACAACATCTTATTTCGTCTCTGTCCTGCTATAAAAGCTGACACGTGCCGTAAAGAATTATAAACTCGCCGGGTGTATTAGTTATTGATGTAATAAATCATTGTAAACAAAAAGTTTGATTACATAAGATACCTTGCGGCAACCTTTCCAGGATGAATAAAATCTGGTCCCAACTATACTCAGAAATTATGTACGAAATCTAGGTTAGCAGCGCGGCTCGACCGAAGCAACCATAAAATACCATAAAGGTGATTTTATCGAGCCGCGCTGCTAACCTCGTTCCTCGTCGCTTCGACATAATCACACCCTTAAACGTATGACAAAACTTTTTAAGAGACATACAAAGATAATTTACAATTTTCACAAATTCCATTTTTTTATTTGTTTGCCTTACAAACTAGTGTATTGACCACCCAAACTCCATAATATAAAAAATTTCCAAGTATATTACTTAAATACAAATACATTTTTAAATGCTTTTAAAAATAAACAGCTGTAATAAATAACTAGACAAAAAAAAATGCCTTAGGTATGAATTTATAAAGGGATTATATTTTGCGTCAGCCGTTTGGAAAAATTGTCTGCTCTCTGGTTGTGTTAAAAATGTTGAATTTTTAATGGATACTGTTATTTGGCAAGGCAAATTCCTAATCTGATTTTGACTATAATTACCTTAAAGCCATATGGTTGTGTTTTTATTTTGTTTAGCTAATTTCACCAAATTTATTTTTTAGCCATACCCGGTGACAAAACTTGGTAGGGTTGTTAGGCTAACAAAAAGTCATTTTAAGATGTATATTAGAGGTTTTTACGACTTCTGGTTTCACCGGAAATTTTTGTTTTTCGGTCTCTCTAGATCGTTTTAAAGTCGGAATATAATATTTTTTAAAAAGCTTTGGAAAATTTTTATTTTACACAGAGTGCAATGATCATTCTAAAATTACTCCTCAATCTTTACTTATTTTCAGAAAAATACGAAATTGATTTTATTTTTTTACGGTTTTTACTAAAGGGTTCTAAACTTTATTTTTGAAGTTTTTTTTTACCATATCCCAGAAACTTAAATGGGACCATATCTCTTTCATAATATTTGTAAATGCAGTATATTATATGCCAGATACGAAAAAATATTCGACACTACAAAAATGTATTTTTAGTTGCTTTATAGGAAAAAAAATATATAAAAACTACTTAAAAAGTCAGTGACGTATATTTTCCTCTCAATAACATTGTTTCTGATGCCCACTAAGACGCCACTCGACCCAATAAACTAATTGTAGCAAAAGCTTTACAAGCGCTTTAATACATCAAAAAAACGTATCAAATTTTTATTAAATCGGTTAAAGGGTATTTAGGATTTTTATTTATAAAATACCGACTTTTTTAAAAACTTTACAAAACAAATTAAATAAATGTTAACTAACCATTAGAAAAAAAAAAACAGATAGCAATTATTTTTCATAACCTTGTTAATGCTACATGTTGGTTTTGGTCTACTTTGATAGAACCTAGCATTTTGGGGGACAATTTTTTTACTTATGGCGCGTTAACACGTGCATGTAATTAATGGCGCCATTACCAACGCCAGTTTAACTTTCGCGCCAGTAAACGTTTACATGTTGCATAGAGAGAAATGGTACTTTTGCTTGCCAGCAGGGGCGTAGTAACCTCCGTATCAGCCGTATAATGATACGGGGCCCCAAACGTGTGTAAGCAAAAAAATAAGTGCTGAAAAACTGTCGGCTAAAATGGGAAAGAGAGGCCTTTTATTTTTTTTTCTTGGTCTTTAAAATTTTTTGACAGTAACGAAAAAAACAATGCTGAAAAAAATGTTCTTTGGAAAGTGGAGAGGTTTTTTTAGTCTTAAAAATATTTTTTTTTGGGCCTTCTGTTTAAGTTTTTAAAAGTTGTAGTTAATATAATTTAGCCTTAACTTTTGGAACACCAAATCCTGGAATCTACGATCGCTTTTGATAAGCGATCGTAGGGGTTTTCTCGAGAATCTCTGTCGTTGTACGTGTACTAGAATGAACGTCCTAACCTCGAGAAATGTAATAACTCCTTCAGAACTTCACTTTTAATTTATTTTTTATTTGCAATTAACAACTTGGCAAATATTAAATATCAAGTTTTCTAAAAAGTGGTTTATAACTGGCGAATCGCTCTGCAAGTTTATGTTTACACATTGCAATGGATATTTTTTATGTTCGCCAGTTTCTACTGGCACATGAAAAAGTTAAAAGGCAACTAACTAACTTTTGACATTTATGCACGCATGGATATACTGGCGCGCCAGTAGAAGTTTATACTTGCAGTGATTGGTAAACTGGCGTACAAGTAATGACTGGCGTCACTAATTCCATGCATGTGTAAACGCGCCATTAATTTAGATAATTATTTTTAGAATTAACACAAAAACCTATTTAGTAATACATTTTCCAGAGTCGTCGAATAAACAAATTGTATCCCTGCTACGCTCCACAATCGAAAATTGGGCGTCTCTATGAAATCAAGCTAATTACGAAGATTCAGCTAGTTAGTAATTATTTTTACATCAAGTATAAGTACTACTTTTTTGGGCGTAGGACCAGGATGACGTACGCAATTTGTATAACAATGTGGGTGTTAAATTATATATAATATATATATTTAATCAACAGAAAAGACAATCAGCTAGTAAGTAGTTATTTTTTATGACATCCTTAATCATACATACGAGTATGGTAGTGGGGGACTCTTTGATCAAACCTTTCATCTTGTAGGACAAATATTTTTTTGGTTTATTTAGATATATATTTTTTTAAGTAATGGAGAAAATAGCTTAGAGTTATAAGTTTTTTATATTTGTCAAATCAACATATTTCATTCTTGCTACCGATGTAAGCTACAATCAACAAAAAATGTTGTAGAGAAAAAGTTGGGTGTCTCGTCAAAATGATGCTACTCACGAAAAATAAGCTCGTTATTGATAAATGGTAAAAATGGGCCAGGGATCCATAACTAGCTGTAGATAAAATAAAAATTTTAACGTAATTTTCAGATTTGGATGGCTATATTTTTTGAACTATAAAAGATATTTATTATAGTATTTTTGAAAAGCTCTGTAAAATTTATATTTAATAGTGATGCAATATACAGAGTGTTTTATTTAAAAAATGACAGATTACTATAAAATTCCCGAGTATGGCTATACTTCCGAAACTATTAAAAATTTGGTATATCACATGTAAACTTTTTTAAAGCTCATTGACAGATCTTTTGAATGGTGATATATTAGAGTGTTCCACTAAAAAAATGCATCTTTTGTAATAAGATGAAACCCCATGTTCAATTGTTTTTCAGTAGGCAACACGTTAATCAGCTAAAAAATCCTACAACTTTACTTGTTTAACCGACTTCGTATGCCAAATTAAGTTTAATTAATCTGTACAGTGTATCCACAGATGAACTTAACTATACCTAAAAATGTTTTTATTTAACTATCCTTTATTTTAAACAAGAAATTATCTTCTTAAGTTTTTTGCATTTGTCTTCAAAGCACTTTGTATATTTTTTTAGAAAATAATTTTATAGGTTATTATTTTCTAGTTATTAAATTATTTTTAACTTTTAACTAGATTTAGTTGCACAGGCACTCTAAAAAAATAAATATCGTTTATGTAATAGTATTATTAAATATTTATTCTTTTTACCCACATAAAAAAAATTAACTGAAATTATTAGTCTTTTATTATTGAAAATGTACTAATTTTTACCCTGTAGCAGCAAGTTTTTTTTTTAATTTTTATGTTTTTTATGTCCAGTATGTGTTCTTTTGTGTAATTTAAGGTACCTGAGGCATTTAAGGCCCGCCGGGGTGTTAATAAGGTTCACATTTAAAAACTTGCGACAAAATATATGGGTTGAGGTTTAAACGTTACCCATATATGCGTAACAGTAATAAATATCACGGAAAGTAAGCGAAGGCTGCTAGGCGCCGCCTTTTTTTAGTAGCGAAGAATTTGTGACAGCGGGCGGTATTATCATAAGGACTTATAATTATTGCCAAAAAAAACTATGGATATTCGGATAATATTATTAAATTGATGGTTTTTTTAATACTGTGCCCAGTGGCTTATAAGGCCCACTAAAATAGGTCATAGTATATAAAAGTCAATAAATGAAAACGTGTGTGTTGCTTGGTGGCTACAGAACATATAAAGACCAGTGGCTTAAGAGAGTGTAGAGCAAAGGAATACACGTCTCGGTTTTAAGAGCTATGTATTTCCGACTTGAAACTAGTTATTAATAAAAAATGAGCTCAAGAGAAGGGCAACTAATTATAACTTATAAACCAAAAATTTATTAGGATAAGAAAAAAAGTTCCTTTAATTTTATTTTTACAAAAAAAAAAAGTATATTATTCTACTATGGTAGATTAATAAGGCCCAAAAAAGGGATTTTATTAATTTTAATAGTTAGTTCCATTTTAATTTTTGTAATTTTATTTGAATTTTATTTTTACAATATATAAGCAATTTTTAATCTGAAGTAAATTTTGCCTAATTTTTTTAAATAATTCGATTTTTTAGGTGGGCCTTATATGTCGCAGGTACCTTATAAAGATTTTATTGTAAAGAAATCACCACCCAATAGATGAAAGTGTTTAATATTTCACACCAAAGTCCATATAAAGTTTTAGTTGCTGCAAATTACTGTTTAAAAATTTGATAGATGCCGTCAAAGCTTCAAGAACTTGTAAAAGATAATCCGCTAAACTTTGTTCGGAACTTTCTTTTGCTCTTCTGCTAAAGCTCTTTCCACAGGAAATTGACATATTTATCATTTTTATAAGCGCACATGAAATATTTATTGCGATAACTGAGATCCCGTAGAACCTGACACATGTTTGCTAAGTAAAAAGTTTTTTGAAGGTGTCTCATACCGACCTCGGTAAAGTATATTTGTCGAGTTTTGAAAAGGGTCTGGACGAGGTAGAGAAAGATGAGCTTGTGGAATTATTTATAGATTTAATAACTAGCTTTTATAAGCATTTTATATTTTTTAAACTTTTTATAGGGCCTCGGATTTTTATAAGGATCAAAAAAACAACGTTTTTTCTAACGGTACTAAAAAATGTTGTTTATGACGACAAAAACAAAACTAAATTTTTTAGCCCCTAATATTAACATTGTTAAATTATTGGTTTTTCAACCCTTGTTGCATTTTTATACAAAATCTCGAAATCAGTCAATTCTAAGCCTTAAACCGATATTTATTCTTAAAGGAAATTAAATTCTCTACAAAAAACTTTTCTATTTTCATAAAACGAGCCGTTTTCTTGTAATTGCTCCTTAAACATTAATATATGTTTTTTAGTTTTGTTACTTAGATTCTGGATTTTTAAACTATCATAAATATTATTATCTTTATAAAACAATTATTTATTCTTAAGGGAAATTTCGTGCCCTACAAAAAAGGTCTCTTTTCCTTTTAAAATTATTCAATGATAAAACGATTTATTTTTTATTTTAATATTAAATAAGTTTAAAAGGAATGAACTTATTAAAAAATGTCGGAGACGTTTAAAGAATTTAATAATTAAAAACATTTATGACTTTTAGGGAAATGCCATAGTATTAATAATTTTTAGCTACTAAATTAACTCAAAGTAATGCTCTTTTTTATATATAAACAACTCTTCAGTAAGTAGAAATTTTATAGGGTAAGACGAATTTTTGACAGGTGACAAATTTGATATTCTGCTTTGATTCTTTTATCATTTTGTCTACAAAAAAACTATAATTTATTTAATCGATCTTTTGTACCGTTCACCATTTAACTGCATTTCAAAAACATATAAATAAACAAATTTATACGTAATAAATACACTTTAAATAATTAAAAATGTATTAAAAAATGTATAATCATTATATATAATAAAACTAAGTTGATAAAATGTGCGTGCCGATAAAACTTGAAAAGGAGTCCCGATACGATAAAGGGACTTATATAGTGTGATAGCCCTTTATCCCCCTCGAACAAGAAAGGTCCCGTTTTACCCTAAAGGGCGTATTTTTAAAGATATAAAGACTCTTCCAACCCTTCAACTTGGAAATTAAGTGTAGTACCGCCATCTGTTGTCGAGTATATGAACTTCATTCAAAACAATGGTTATTTGGGTCTCATATCAACTCCCGAGCGAAACCGAGAATCATAGCTACTTTATTAATATTTTTTTTATAAATAAATTTCTGAGTGTCTGACTATAAACACACATAAAATAAGGTGTTACTGAACCACCCTTTCCACTAAAAAATATTTTGAAACTATGCCCAGCTGACAACTTGACATTTAGATTGTCCCAATTGGGAATTCAAATTAGGTGACAATTTTGCAACACGTCACCAGCTAATAAAAATCGGTATCTAGATTAAAAATGGCAAAAAATATTTACCATATTTACAAAAATTATATGGATGGTGGAGGGGAGGATAACCATCTGAATGTTTTAAAAAGTGTCCGTCGAAAGGTTCAACTTAAGGTGGCGCCACAGTAGCCAGAGGAGATTTTTTAACCAATGAGCATGAATTATTAGAGTGAGATACAAAATGAAAAAGGACAGATAGATACAAAATAAAAAAGGAAAGAAATACCAAAATCTCTCCACTGGCTACTGTAGCGCCATCCCAATTTGCTACATTCCGATTGCCACTTTTTCAACTTGTCCGCCATAAAAGATAGTTATCCTCCCCTCCACAATCCATAAAAAATTATCCAATTTGTAGTTTGTGTCTCGGCTAAAAGCAAGCACTTTTAATAGCAAATTTTTTATTGTCAAATGACGTTTTAAACAGTATTTAAAAATGACGTCGTTAAAAATGCAGTAAAAAAAAACGATGTATTTAAACCTTTGTATCAGCTGGTAATTTTTAACCTTACTTTTCCTGTTGCTTGACCCAGCTCGCGAGTTACTTCATTTTTTAGTAATTTAATTATTTTTCTTTTCTTAATTTATTTTATGAATAATCTTTTTTGTATTTGTAACAGCCACAACTACAACAGCCGCCAGATTACTTAATATCTGTCTTTTTTAGGGGATCTCACTTCTTTGCAGCGTTCTCCGACCTGTTTTCAAAAACGTTTGAACGCGCGACGTTGATGACGTCATCATTTACCGAAAAAATGTAATGATTTTAAACCGTTGACAATAAAAAATTTCAAAATAAAATATTAGGTATCCTTTTCTATAAATCTAAATAAAGCAAAGAGTAGTTACCAGTTAGCGTTCCGCTTAATTTTAAATAAAGCCAAAAAACGTAAGTCCTTAAATATTTACACTTAAACTGCAGACACAACAAATTATTTGCACGTCTTATTTTATTGCAGAATTTTTAACAGAATCCATGATGACAACAATCAACACACATTGTAGACCAATTATTTTGTATTTTTTATTACATTTATTTAATAAATTATAAAAACTTTTTAATTTGATAATAACGGCAACAATAGCAAGCAAAACCTGACTTTAAAATATCATTTTTTAATATGTTAGTTTATAAACTTATTTCGAAGAGGGCGCTTACAACGTTGCCAAATTGCTAAATTATAAAAGTCAATAAACCAAAAGATTTAAATATTAGAAGAGAAAACGAACTTAACATCCTCGCTATACAAAAAGAAAAAAAATAAAGAACTTATTAAAAAAGAAAATAATTTTATATTTAAGAAAGAACTAAAAAAATTATCAAATAAAGATAAAATTTATTTAAAATTTTGTAGAACTCAATGTTGTAAACCTAAGTTTAAGTTGCCTCAAATTATTGTTTAAAAACGTGATAGGTGCCGTCAAATCTCGAACAACTTTTAAAAGAAAATTCTTTAAACTTTTTTTTGCTTTTATACGAAAGTACTCTTACAGAAAATTGATGTATCTATCATTTATATTAAAACCAATAAAATATTTATTGGTATATTCGAGATCTTACAGAAAATAACGATTTCTAGCCGAGTACAAACTTTTAAAAACCAACTTTAATTTTTAGTATTATAGTTACATCATTAAAAAGCATTTATTTAATTGTTAAAAATAACATAAACAATAAAAAAATAAAACTACCAAAAAAATTTATTAAAGTCACCTAAAAGTTGAAAATAATAAAAATTAAAAAAAAGAAGTCGGCTAATACCATATGATCCTAGAGTATAAAAAGCTTGTGATTATTTAGTTACTAACATTGATTGGGTAGTTAAGAACATATCTTATTACCCGACTTCTTTTTTTTACCTTTTTAGTAAGTTTAAATAATTTTTTATTAAAATTTTTTTAAATTTAATATGTTATAAAAATATTTATGTTTCGTCTTTAAGTTTATTATTACTATTAAATTTGGAAACATACGCTGACTACGGTTCTTTTATGGGACCATCGCGAAAGTGCATTCTTTTAAAAAAGAATATTTATTATTAGTCAACAAACGCCGAAGTAATAATAATTTTACCATATTTCAATAATTTCCTTAAAAAATAATTTAAATAAAATAACCCTCGTTTTGCACAAAAATAATGAAGGAATCAAACGATCAAAGCAAAATGTCGAATTTGTCACATGTCTTAAAATGCATTTATTAAATAAAAAAAAAAGCTACACCCTGGATAATTTCAACTTAGTAAACAGCCAATTTGTAGAAAGAAATACTTTGGAAAATCCAAATGATCATGTCTTAAAGACTCATTCCTATACAAATTATTTAAAATTTATGTTAACATTAGTATATTTTATTTGTTAACTTTTTTACAAAGTCCACTTTCTTATAAAGTAAGAGCCGTGAGCGGCAGACCTTCGTCATTTGTAAAAGCTGAAAATTTGTCAATGCATGCTTCCAACATAGGCAGAATTGTGAAGTTTGACTCACAGTGGCTTTGGCAGGTACGAGGTACCAAAGGTTAATTAATTGAAACAAAAACTTCGTTATTTTGTACAAGCTGAATTTTATATATGTTACTTGGGTAACTATTAGAAGATATTTTCACAATCGGCAGACAGTTTTGACAGTTCCAACCCCTTGGCAGACAAACATTTTGGAGTGACTCAATTTTCGAACCATGTACAATACTTTTGTTATTTAAGAAGATATGACAAAAAGTCTTAAATAAGAGATGTAGATTTTTTAAATGGGCATGTACTAAAAATATTTTGATGTATACAGAGTTTTCCAAAAACATTTTTGTTTTAAATTAACCTTAAGGCAATAACTGTTTTTATGGACACTCTGTATACATCAAAATATTTTAGGACATTCTCATTTAAAAACACTACAAATCTCATAAAACACTTTTTGTTATATCTTGTCAAATAACAGAAATATTGGTCTTTATCGGACTATTGGACCACCCCAAAATATTTGTCTGTCAATGGGTTGGAAGTGTCAAAACAGTTTGGCCACTAAGGAAATATCTTCTAATAGGTACCCAAGTAACATAATGTAAAATTTAGCATTTACAAAATGATATAACCTAAGTTTTAATTTATTAACCTTTGATACCTGGTACCTGCCAAAGCCACTAGGAGTCAAACTTCATAGTCCACCATCGCTTCTACCTATGTTGGGAGCATGTGCTGACAAACTTTCAGCTTTTACAAAATGACGAAGGTCTGCCGCTCACGGGCTCTAAACTATTAGAAAATGTCAATCGGAATGAATTAAGTCTAATAGGATAAAACAAAACTAAGTTGCAATTTTTTATTAAACAGCTTCTCTCGGGTCAAAGAGTATATATTAAACAAAATCAATTTTGCCTTTTTTTTATTATTAATCTTTTATTTTTATTCTATTGTATCTTAACAACGGTAGCAGACTTGCCACCGAAACGTCGATTTTTAGTTTTATATATATATTTTCTGGGTTTTCTTTATTTTCTAGCGTGGACCCAAATAACTAACATTAATAAAATGAATTTGCCAAACTAATAAAGAGCATATCTTTAATTAATATGATTGTGGGCTAAGGTATCAAAATTCAGAGGCGGCAAAATGAAAAGCACACGGGCGGCAAATCTGTAAATCCACCACTACTCTTTTTCTGGGTACCATGAACTAGCGGCCAGCTCTGTATAGTTACAAAAAAAAAACGAATTTCCAAACTACTGTTTTTGAATGGCGTTAAATTCCTTGAAAGTTTTCAAGTTTTTAAGTAGCTTATAACCTAGACCCTTTTCAAACCGTGACAAAGGTGCTCTGTTCAGGTATTTACAAAATACACCTTGGAGAAATATTTTACTTTCCAAACATGTGTCATTTCTGTCCGGATCTTCGTAATCATGACATAAATATTTCATGTAAGCTTATAAAAATAATAAATACGTCAATTTCCTGTGGAAAAAGCTTCGTCAAGAGACCAAAACAAAGTTTAGCGGATTATCTTTCAAAAGTTTTTCGAGCTTTCGGCACCTATCATATTTTGCAGTAATAATTTGAGGAAACTAAAACTGTATATGGGGTGTAATTTAATTGATGGCTAAAAATACGTGAGATTCCTTAGCTTATTTTAGAAAAAAAGTTTATATAAACTTATGTTCTAAACCTTTTAACTTTTAAGATACAGGATGTTGAAATTAAAAAAAAACTATTTTATCCAACACTTACATATAATATCTACATAATTGATCAGATTTTGAGGATATAAAGTGTACTATAAGTCACTAGTGAGCTAAAGTACCCTTTAGCTCACTAGTGAATTATAGACAATACAAAATTTTGTTGCTGGTGTTGACAATGACAAGTAACAAATAATGGATGACGTTTTCAAATTATTTTCGATATTAAAAACGATTTATACGAAAGTGTTGGATAAAATTTTGTATAACTCACTTATCTAATAAATAACTATTTTTTAATATCCTAATAATTCTTAACCTAATTTTGTTTTAATTTGTCTATATTAATATTGACATTAAGGTGGTAATTTATCACTACCTTAATTACATTTTAGTAAGTGCAGTGGCGTTTCAAGAGGCAACTGAAGGAATATTTCCAACAAAAAGAAACGGTGCGCCACTGACTGTGCAAATGTGTGTAAAATTTTTGTTCTTTCTTAAGATAAGGCAATTAAAAATACTGCTTTTATGACTTTTAATTTTTGTTCGTATCTTGTTTGGTTTAAGGGAACAAAAATAAAATTCACTTCATTGCATATTTTTAGACCATAAAATAATATTGCAGCATTGCAGGATCTATTTCTTTTAAAAATTAGGTTTTATAGATTTTTATTAGCAATTTTGTAACAAAAATATTTAAATACTTTTTAGGTTTATATTTAGTATAACAGTTTTTACTTGAATAAGTTCTTTTCGAAATTTATTGGTTTTTTGAAAATTTACCTGTATCTCAAAAGTTAAGACGTTGAGGACATATGTTTTTCAAAACGTTTTTTTTTTTATCTTATCTTCATAGTTATTTTGTATGTGCTATAAATAAGCTATTTGGATTTTTACATTTTTTTCGGATGCCTCAAACAAAAATATTGTAAGTCAATAAAACTTGGCTTTCCGCACATGGATCGGTAAAACAGCGACGACGCAATTGTTAAGAGCTTTGACAGCACGTAAGCATATCAGCAATTCGCGTCCTTTAATAAACATATTAGTAGGGAGAGATGGAGAG
>JACEGR010006158.1:0-64188 GCA_014170235.1 Listronotus bonariensis
TGGGATTGGCGAGGTTCTTGACATTATTGACAAAGAATTAAGATATGCTTACTTCCTCTCGAGGAACTCCGAAATATTGGTAAATTATGAAGATATAAAAAAATTAATAAAAAAACTGGTAATTTTTAGAAACCTGCGGCAACTCCGATTTTGACGAAATTTGGTATACGGAGTTTTTGAGGCGCTGATCACGAATCTGAAAGAATTTTTTGGCGAAAACGTTTCGTTCTTGAGATATTCATCATCAGACTTGAATTTTAAACTAATCCTATTTTTACAATATTCCCCTTCTTTTTGCACACAGTTCTTGATTTGAAGCAAAAATGAGACATAATATTTGATTTTCAGCTTTTAAAACCCCGTTTTTTACGTATTTTACATTATTTTTGCATTAAATTGCATAGCTATACTTTAAATAATTTCAATCTTAGTGTGCCATGAAGCCCTATGTGTATGTATGGTTGCCGCGTTATCAAAGAAAAGCCATGCAATTTAATGCAAAAATAATGTAAAAACGTAGAACAACGGGGTTTTAAAAGGTGAAAATCAAATATTTTGTGACACTTTATCTTTAAATCAATAATTGGGTGCAAAAGAAGGAATATAGTGAAAATAAGCTTAGTTCAAATTTGAACTTTGATGATGAATATCTCGAGAATGAAACGTTTCCGCCAAAAAATTCTTTCAGATTCGTGATCAGCCCGCCCGACTGAGATAAGTATATTGTTTTTTAACCATTGTCCGGGATGTATTCAAACACGGTTAAATACGCGACGTACATGACGTCACCGTTCACGTAGATTCGTGATCAGCGCCCCAAAAACCCCCGTATACCAAATTTCGTTAAAATCGGAGTTGCCGCAGGTTTCTAGAAAATTACCAAAAACTTTAGGATTGAATTTGTAAAAAATCACAAATAGTCCAAGATCCGAATTAAAAGTTACTAGCCATCTATTTAGCGAGTAATGTATAAGCAGGGTGGCCATTTGAAAACGAAACAGCAGCTAATGTTTTTGGCACTACAGACTACAGGT
Organism: Listronotus bonariensis; assembly: GCA_014170235.1. NCBI lineage: Eukaryota > Metazoa > Arthropoda > Insecta > Coleoptera > Curculionidae > Listronotus > Listronotus bonariensis. Next base: position 1,035 of record JACEGR010006158.1, read on the forward strand.
CATTTAGGGAAAAACGCTAGGATACATCAATTTTTTTATTTTAGGGAAAATATTTCTCTGCCACCTTTCTTCCCCTGAACTGCAACCCCATTAGCAGGGTTGGGACTCACTCCGAAAATCTTAAATAGAAAGGAGTGATACCTTATTTTGAACCCTGATTACTACTGCCAAGTTTGATGTCTCTTCTTTTATTATCATTGTTATGACAGCTTGTCAAAATTTTAATTTTAATTTTTTAAATGTATACAGGGTGTCTGTAAAGGTAAGGTCAAAAATCCTAGGGGTAATAGAGTACTTCATATAAAAAAATTCTAGATAATTTTCTAGAAACCTGCGGCAAAAATCTTTTAGATTCGTGATCAGCGCCCCAAAAACCCCCGTATACCAAAATTTCGTTGAAATCGGAGTTGCCGCAGGTTTCTAGAAATTTACCAAGATACCAGATTCGAGCGCCCCAAAAAACCCCCGTATACCATATATTTTGTTAAAATCGGAGTTGCCGCAGGTTTTATTTATTAAACCCTTGACCATAATTTTTAGGCAACCAATTCAGAATTTTTTTCATACCACATTTTATAAAAATAGTTTTCATCCAATAAGCAGATGGGTAAAGATCGCTTCCTATTCGAAGATCATACTAAATAATTAAATAAATACTATTTAGATCACTACAAGGACCTTTATATATGGTCAACAAAAAATCTAGGCTATGATGAAACGTCATGCCAAATTTCGTTAAAATCAGTTCAATAGTTTTTGCACAATAACTTTGCAATCTAATTCTGTTTCTGTTAATCAGGTAAAGGTCAGAATATCGAAATTTTACTAATAACTAACTTGGGAGCAAAAAAACTACCTTTTTAACTGAAACAATATACTGGGTGGCCCACATTGTTCGACACGGTCTATAGCTGGATAACCATGGGGTTTTAAAAAAGTAAATACTGAAACATATACAGGTCGGATAAGACCACAGTATAAAATTATTTTTACTCTATACAGGATGTCTCAAAAAGTGTGACGTATCAAAGTTATATTTTTTTAATGGAACAACCTATATTTTATGACGGTGTTTAGATTCTACATAAAAAAATAATTTAAGTTTGTTAATAGTACCAAGTGTCTAATTTTATTCGTTTTTGTGGTATTTGATTTTTTCAAGATGCAGGGTGCAATTAAATTAATTTTATTTTAACAATATAAACTCCTTAAACTTTAAAATTTGTTACAAGATTAGGAAAAGTCTGCCTTATCTTACGTAGGTCATATCAAGATCATAGATTATACAGGGTGATCAAAAATAATTCCAATTTTTTAGAAAGTCAAATAGAATATCTCTCTTATTTTAAATGGAACACCCTGTATTTTTACACCACATGATGACAAACCAAATGCTCTTTCAAATGGTGTATAGGTTGCCTATACCTATCTTTTTATACTTTTTAAGTAAATTTCGTTTTAACATATTTTTAGCACAAAAAAGCACAAAAGATAGGTATAGGCAACCTATGCACCATTTGAAAGAGTATTTTATTTGTCATCATGTGACGTAAAATACAGGGTGTTCCATTTAAAATAAGAGAGATATGGCTATTTGATTTTCTGAAAAATTGAAATTATTTTGATCACCTTGTATAATATTTGATCTTGATTTGACCTACGTATGATATGGCAGACTTTTCTAATCTTGTTACACATTTTAAAGTTTAAAGTGTTAAAAGTGTTAAAGTAAAATCAATTTAATTTTACCTCTGCATTTTCAAAAATCAAATATTACAAAAACGAATTAAATTAGACACTTAAACTTAAACTTAAACAAACTTGAGTTATTTTTTAAAGTAGAATCTAAAACCGTCATAAAAATATAGGGTGTTCCATTTAAAAAATATAACTTTGATACGTCACACTTTTTGAGACATCCTGTATAGAGTAAAATAATTTTATACTGTGGTCTTATCCAGACCTGTATATGTTCCAGTATTTACTTTTTAAAAACCCCATGGTTATCCAGGTACAGAACGTGTCGAATATGGTGGGCCACCCTGTATTTTATTGTAATCACAAACAATATAATATATTTTTATGCTGTAATACATAGGTAATGAAACTGGTAGATAATATAATTGCTGTGAAGGTCCAAATTTTAAACTTTTATACACTAGCGGAAAAAATTAAACGATACAAAAAAAAAACAATTTTTCTAACGTTTTCAAGTGGCTATATTTCGCTTAAAAATTATCGTACTGAAATTTTTAAAAAAACATTTTAAAGCTAAAGGTTTCTAGTTTTAAGATACTACAGAGAAAAAAAAATGTCAAGCAACGTCTACCGCGCAATTCTAATGAATACCGAAAACAATTTTTTTGTTGGTTCTTTTTTATCTGAAAACTTGAAAAAAATCTCCACTTAACCACTATATGGATCGGATAACCTGTTCATTCAGCTTTAATTTTCTTTTTCAAAAGTTCAATACGACCTACTCCACGCTGAGATATTGAACTTTGAACAAAAAAGGACCTATTTGTCTTTAACCATCAATATCTCAGCAACCGCTGATTGCACAAAAAAATGAGTAGGGTTTTAAAATCTCAAATAAATACTCTACAATAACCGGCTATGTTTTTTTAATTTTTTACGTTAATTTCAAAAATCAATAAAAAATGGGCTTTTTGTGGCTTTTGGTATAATGAGGCGCTAAATTAAAAATATCAGAGATAACCAGTAATGTTAAGCCGTTTTTGTTCTATTCTCATAATGTTTAACCCAATACAACAAAAGTTTTAAAGTTTTTATGCATTTTTAATTTATTGATAAAAGTCTTTAAATTTATGAGACAAAAATTTAAAAAAAAATGTTTTTGAAAAATTTCGGATTTAAAAAAAATTATGGCTCAATTTTTTCCTTTTAATTTTTGATTTTTTTTTAATTTTTGTTGTTTTTTTTGAAATTTTTTCCCCATAAATTTAAAGACTTTTATCAATAAAAATGCATAAAAAACTTTAAAACTTTTGGTTGCATTTGAAAGCATGTGTTTACATTTTTTTAAATTAAATCTGACATGTGTCAGTTGCCTTAATATCAGTGGCGTATCTACAGGTATCGGGGCGGAAATGTAAGTGGGGGTGTTATAGATGGGTCCATATTTAATTCATTCTGAAAGCGATGCCGCCAAGTACACAAAAAATGATAAAGTAAAGAAACCCTTTTGTAAACAATGATTTATTGCAGCAAAAATATTTAACCCGACGAGTTTCTAGTACCATGCCACGTGCCACCGGTTTTATAGTAGGACAGAGGCGAAATAAGAGAATGTTTTGTAAGTAGGTGATACGTGTTTTAGCAATGTATTTTTATTATTTATCTAAAATATGTAATCAGGCTCTGGCCGGGGCAATGTGCAATCGAAAAGGTTTGTTTACTTTATCATTTTTTGTGTACTTGGCGGCATCGCTTTCAGAATGAATTAAATATGGACCCATCTTTACCTAACTAAGGTAAGAAAATAAATGGGGTGATTTCTAATGTTTATGAAAAAAAGTCTCTATATACATATGTCCAGACTTGCTTTATTCCTGAGATACAGGGCGATAACTTTTTTTAAAGTCGATATTTCTTTAGTATTTTAAAAACCCGTTAACCGATTTAAGTCATTTTTATTGTTAATACGGTTCAAAACATTACATTTTCTTGCTAAACGGTGACGTCATGTACGTCGCCGTGTTTGAATACATCCCGGACAATGGTTTAAAAACAATATACTTATCTCTAGTCGGGCGGGCGTATGCATCGTACCCATTAAAAACGTTTTTCGGTCATTTCTTGTAAATTTTTTACTTGGCAAGTGAAAAATCTTTATATTGAGTGTAAACTAACGTACATATTAACCCTAAAAAAATAAAAATCATAGTCATAACCTCAAAATTTATTGGGCTGTGACGCAACGGTTTGAAAACCTACATTTTCTTGATTCTCATATTTATATTGTCATTTTCGAATACGGTTTGAACCACTAGGACGAATACGGTTAGCAAGAAAAATGGACTTTAAATAAAATGAAACTTAAGAGGGTAATTTCTTATGTCGCCTTATGAAAAAAGTTTCTATAAACATAGAACTTGCTTCATTTTTAAGATACAGGGCAATAAAGTTTAAAAAAAGTCGGTATTCTTAAATATCTTTAAAACGCTTCAATCCATTTGAATGAAGTTTGGTGCACCTATTTAATGTAATAAGGCGCTTGTAAAGCTCCATCTAGATTAAGATCGATTGTGCCAAGTGGCGTTTCATTGGGCATGCTACAGTCAATATAATTGAGAAAAAAAGTACGCTACTGACTTTTCAAAACTTAATTTGTTTTTTCAGATTAAACAATTAAAAATGCAAATTTTAGTCTTTTAAATTTTCTTCACATCTAGCTTTGTTTATGAAGAAAAAAGTAAATATCACTTTAATTTCATTTAAGAAGTGCCCATAAACAACATGTAAAAAAACAAAATAAAAATAAATAATTATTTGATATAAAATAACAGAGCAGTTGTAAATTTGGTATCCTCTAGAACCTGCGGCAACTCCGATTTTAACCAAATTTGGGATACGGGGGGTTTTGAGGCGCTGATCACGAATCTGAAAGAATTTTTGGCGGAAACGTTTCGTTCTCGAGATATTCATCATCAAAGTTCAAATTTGAACTAAGCTTATTTTCACTATATTCCCCTTTCTTTTGCACACAATTCTTGATTTAAAGCTAAAGTGTCACAAAATATTTGATTTTCACCTTTAAAACCCCGTTTTTCACGTTTTTACATTATTCTTGCATTAAATTGCGTGACTTTTCTTTGATAATGCAACAACCACACATACACACCAGGGCTTCATGGCACACTGGGATCGAAATGATTCAAAGTATAGCTATGCAATTTAATGCAAAAATAATATAAAATACGTAAAAAAACGGGGTTTTAAAATTAATCAAATATTGTGTGCCACTTGGCTTTAAATCAAGAATTGTATCAGCAGAAGGAGAAGTATTGTAAAAATAGGATTAGTTTAAATTTTAGGATTTGATGATGAATATCTCAAGAACGAAACGTGTTCCGCAGTCTCGGTTCGTGATCAGCGCCCCAAAAACACCCGTTTACCAAGTTTCGTCGGAAATCGGAGTTGCCGGAGGTTTCTAGAAGATTACCGTAAATTATTGACTAAAAAATCGTCATTATCCTTATTTACTAACGTCATAATTGTTTATTGTAATTTTGAATTTTATTTTATGCTCTTCATGGATACTTTTTAATATCACTAAAGCTTAGTTCAAAAGCTTGCGAAATGCGATTTGCGCATTGCAAAACATGTTCTGGTTGGTCAATTTCTAACGAAACATTGGAAAGTTGTTAGAAAAATCGTCCAATCGGAATACGTGATGCAATTTCAATAAACTAAAAGTTGCATTTATAATGGCTTAATCGAAAAAAATATAAAACTTTATAAAAAGTCAGTAATGTACTTTTTTTCTCAATAATATTGGTTTTGCTGCACACTGAGATGCCACTGGACTCAATAAACTTAATCTGGATAGAACTTTACAAGCACCTTATTACATTAAATAAGTGTATCAAACTTCATTCAAATGGGTTGAAGCGTTTTTGAGATATTTAAAAAAATCCTACTTTTTTTTAAAACTTTATCGCCCTGTATCTTAAAAATGAAGCAAGTCCGGAATTATGTTCATAGAATAAACCGACATAAGTAATTAGTCTCTTAAGTTTCATTACCGTTTCGTAAGTCTATAATTTTTAAACTTGCAATTAGTAACACCCTGTATATTCCTAATATTTGAACCTGATAAATTTTCTTTCAAGGAAATAAATATTCGTAGTCGTGATTTCGTTGTCATCCGTTGGAATCTGTAAAAAAGTAATGAAAAGACGTCTTTTAAAAATAAAATAAAAGGCGTCTTTTAAAAAAGAAAATGGTGCATATTAATATTATGCTTTCAAAAAGCCATTTGTGTATTACACGCTTTGTTTGAAGCTTGGCACAATTTTCTAAAGAGCTTTGCAGAAAGTTTTACTTCTTACTGTGTCAAACCTTTTCACGGAGCTTTCTTTGTAAAACATCTAGAATCCCACTTTTGTCTTTTACCACTAAATATATTTACAAATGTGACTGTAGTTTCAACTTTACAAAGTAATTTTTAAGTACAATTACAAGATATGCTGTTTATATTATTTTGTTTAACAAGTAAATTTACATATTTATGGTAGAAACAATAGCAAGTACCCCGGTATCCTGGCGAGATCTCTGGTCAAAATTTTAATTTTTCTTGTTACACCACTAAATTTATCGTATTTTAAATCTATTAAAATAATAAATTAATTAGGGGGCGTCTATAAATTACGTGAGCACTTGCTAACAATGGCGAACTTAGAGCTGACGGAGCTCGGGGCGATAAGCAAAGTTGAGTCTCCTGTTCAATCAATCTTTTCTTGTCTTCACAGATTTTCGACAACCAAAAAAGATCCTGACGTTTAAAATAAGGCCCTCTTTTTAAGAGCGGGGCCTTCTTTTCTTCCTTATAAAAACTACAAGAAGAAAAAAATAAAGTCCTCACCCTCGATATAAGGCCACCCTCAACTTAACATGATATTCGGCGCAAAATGGGACCCCTCCTTGGTACCCGAACAAACAAACAAAAACACCTCAAAAAACGGTCTTAAACCCCAATATGTACCTTATTTTATATATGAACCACCGTTTGGGGGCCTGGGACGCATTTTCATATGTTACCGACAAAAACAGGCGTTCGGTTTGCCGAATACGTCTCATTAAGTTGCCGACGTATTCCTAGTTTACGTCTGTAACATAGACAGAATAAAATAGCCCAACTGATAAAGCATATTAACATGGAAAAATATAACAGTTTGTTTTACTGTAATTAAGAAAGGGAAATTGTTTATGCTAATTTCACTCATTTTTCCTTACAGAAATATCGAATTTAATCAACGATCAGTAACGAATATTTACTGCAACTGTTTGACATGCTAAAGAATAAAATGTCTGGATCATCTCATTTATGTTACAGACGTAAACACAAAATACGTCGGCAACTTACAGATAGGTATTCGGCGACTCGAGCGCTTTGTTCCGTCGGTAACATGTGAAAATGCGCCTGGGACGGACCGGAACAAACTCTCTAGTAATAGCTGAATTGGCGGGAACGATGATTAAATAAGAAATATATATATTTTTTTATATTTGGTAAGCTATTTGATGCATTTTTAAGTATATATTGTTATTTGTCAGCTGTATGTACTTTTTCTGAAAATTCTTTATCATTATTAGTAAATTTTCTTTGGATCTCTTTAAGTGTTATTGCCTCAGAATACAAATCGTCCATTTTAATATTTAATCTGTCTTGTAATTTGGCCTTTGTAATTACCATTTCAAAATGTTCAAATTTAACCTCTTTTCGACACACAGTAAAGGTTGAAAATAAAGTATTTTACATACTTTATTTGTAAGTATGCTAAAAGTATAAAGTATAATTACCGAAAATAAAGTAAGATACGTTATTTTTAAAGTATGGTTGGCAACTCCTAGCCCTGACACTAGATATTAGTTGCTTTCCTTTCACATCAAATCTTAACTCTTAACTAATTTTAAGTCGACTGCTTAAGAGTTCCCTTTTAAAATAGGAACTCAGCTCAAAGAATGATACGCCCCCCTTGCCGCGACTAAGTATGACGGATATCTTACTTAAAGTTGATTTTGCCACGTTATTGAAGGTCACGTACGTCAAAAGTATTCCTATACATTTCGAGGTTAGAAAGCCGGCTGTCCATGAGCGGTTTTCCGCCCGCGGATGATAATTCAGCGTTGTGATTGGTTAGTGCAAATTTAAAATGCTTTTCCCGCCATTTTCGACGCGGATCCGCAAAAAGTTCAGATGAAGTTAACTTTTTAGCGTTTTCCACTAGATTGTGCGGATTTTTCAAATTAATAGCCAGGAACTATAACCTTGAACTAGTTGATGAGCTTGATGATAAGACAAGACGTTAAAGATCCATTTTAAATAAAAGAAGTGTTATGGACGACATTAACTACACTTTTTAATTATTTACTTCAGTATGATATTTGGCGAAAAAAAAGATATTTATCCTACTTTCAATACGACCAAAAAGACAAAAAAGGAGGCACAGGTTTTGGGCTAGAAATTTTTTTTAGAAAGAACAGTTCATAGCCAATATTATACTTTATTAAAGGAGTTAAGACAACATGATGATAAAAAACACTTCAATTATTTAAGAATGTCAAAGGAGCAATTTTGACAAATTGTTACAGAAAGTTGAGTCAACTATTAGCAAGTCCCACACAGTTCGTGAGCCAATAACTGCAGGCGAGCGTCTAGCTTGTACTCTAAGGTAAATAGGTAACAAGAAAAGTGTATGTGGTAAATAAAAGACTAAGACAAGCTATTAACCAAAGTTGCCTAATTTGCTGGATTTATTATTATCCATTATCCAATCCATTTGCCATCCCACAGACAGATGATGATTGACATCTATAGTGACCTTCACAACCGTAGTATCAACCAAAGAAAATTCTAACATAAAATCACCATATTCAAAACAAAACGCTTTAATATTTTCCGCTACAATGGACGTGTCAGCGGATTTTCTGCGCGTATTTTCAATACGCGGGCGGGCTTAACCGCTCTCATGGACAGCCGGCTTAAAAAGGGTGTTCGTTTTTAGACTAAGTATTTACTTTTTTTTCTATCGTTGTAAGAGATGTTGAGAATTTGGTTAAGTATCGAATTATATTAAAAAATGGTCCCTTTTACACCTCTTCCCCAGCTAAGATTTTTGCTTTGCTGAGCTGAGATAAGTTACAAAAGGAAAGCAACTATAGTTTAAACTAAACAGTCAAAACTTAAGCTATAAAACCGGCCCTAAATTAATCATTCTGTCAGTACAATTATCCAAAATTGTAATTAGCAAGGCGATCTATGAAGGCGATAATATTTGTAAAGAGTTTATTATGTATTAAAGCATTATAGGTTAAATAAATCCTTTAATGTTCCTAATAATTAAGTACTTTAAACAATAAACGACAAGGAATTGTTCATTTGACGAAGGTTTGTCAGTTTTGGGATAAAATAAATTTGCTTGTCGGTGTGCGGTTAAGCTAGGTGACAAAAAGGATCTTAAATACTGCGGCAAAGCTGAAAAAGTTGGCAATTTAGGAAGATGCAGGATTTTACCTTACTGACAAGTAATTACTCTTGGTTATTATTTTTTTATTCACACTTTATTTGAACTGAAATACAAGGTGTCAACGAATTTATAAAACAACTCATAACTCCTAGAATATTAGACATATCAAAATAAGACTTAGTATAGATAAATTGCGTAGTAAAGGAGAGTTTACGCATATTTTTCACTTTTCAATCACTTCCGGTTTGGCCGGAAATGGTTTTAATTTTGAATTTTTAAATGGAACACCACGTATATTTTGACATTTTTGGATTCCTGACGCAATTTCTATTTGGCCATTTTTAATATTGCATCTAGGTGGCCATGATTGGGTTGCAAATTAATCCTAGTAACCCTAGGTCAAGGAATATAAACTTTTTAATAAGGAGCGCTCGAATTTTTATATTTCTTCGAAATATAGGTTATGTTTGTGACGTCACCTTTTTGCCATAATATTTTTTTATGTGACAAAATAAACCAATCCTTGCATAAAATAAAATAAAATCACTTAATATATGAATGATCTCGATATGACCTACGTATGTTAAGGCAGACTTTTCCTAATTTTGTAATAAATTTTAAAGTTTAAGGAGTTTTGCACCCCTGCATTTTTCAAAAAATTAAATATCACAAAAACGAATAAAATTAGACACTTAGTACTATAAACAAACTTAAGTTATTTTTTAAAGTAGAAACTAAAACCGTCATAAAATATAGGGTGTTTCATTTAAAAATATAACTTTTGATACGTCACACTTTTTTGAGACACCCTGTATAGACTAAAATAATTTTATACTGTGGTCTTATCCGACCTGTATATGTTCCAGTATTTACTTTTTTAAAAACCCCATGGTTATCCGCTACAGACCTTGTCGAATATGGTGGGCCACCCTGTATTTTTGAAAACAGGAAAATATACCCGTTTCAATAAACTTAAAAATATATGGTGTTCCATTTAAAATAACAGTGTTCATTTGTTTACTTTGGAATTGTCAATTGTTTATTTTTTAGCAAAACCTGGCGGTACTAATAAAACCCTAAAACTTTTGTATTTAAAATATTTTTCTATCTCAAACAGTAACTTGACTTGACGAATGTCGCTTATGATGTTTTGTCAAAACCCATCGATATCCGTAAATAGATAAAACCGCCGGACGGCACTTGGCTTCTTATAATTGAGCAAAACCACCGGCGGTAGCCAGTGGCTTTTAAAAATAAATTTCAATATTAAGTGCTCTTCTAGTAGGTATGAAATTATGCAGGCGTTACATTCTTGCGATATATAAAGAAATAATGAGCAAGCAACTTTATACGATGTGACACTTTTAATTAAACTTTTTTGTAGGTCTGGAAGTCTGGGCTCATCGCCGAGACCTTTCTTGCAACCTAGCAACAACCCTTCCGATGAACAAATGAATAGCGACGTGGAGACGCTTGAAGACGCTCGAAAATTAGTCCGGGATCTTAGGGCGAAAACTCGGCAACAGGCGCAACATATTATGGCGTGGAGAAGAGCATACAAAATGCAAGTAAGTTATAGAAATAATGTGTTGCCTAAATTTATTCATCTAAAAAACTCGGCACCCACTTTTTCTATTTTGAAGAGAGGATTTCATCGTTGCAGTTTGACACCAGAGAGAGAAACACACTGTATAGTTTTACATCTATATTTTATTATCTTTTATTAGTCAAAGAACACAACTGAAAAAGCCCTATTACATGGAGACTGTTTATTGACATGAAACGTTTTTTTCAAATTTTTAACTCCTCTCCCTCCCGGGTAATTTTTTAACCCCCCATTCCTTAATATTACGTGAAATTTATGGGAATGCAAAAGCCACTATTTTTTTTAACCGAAATTGATTTTGTAGCCAAAATTATTTTGAAAAGCACAAAAAAATCCTGCACCCAAAAAGTAACACTGCATCACATTTTCCTTTCTTTTTTATCTTTGGACAAACCACGAAGGCTTAAAGCCTAAATACTAACGTACCGTGGGTGTCTTAAGCGAGGTAAGAGGGAGTTTGTTGACACGGGACTTAAATACTTAAAGATTTGGGGGAAGGAAAGACCTCCGCGGCAGCAGGTGCCACAATCTAGAAACTCTAGGGATAAAAGAACGAACATAGTAAGAAGTTCAGGGCCTGTCCAGTTGGACCGTATAGGGATGCATACGCGCGAAACCACGAGTTTCTCTGTTGGGAACTGTGAGAGGAGGAATTATACTGGACAATTATTCAGAGCAGAAGCAATAGAATTACCTATAAAAAAGCGATAAATCCCCCACAGCCCGACGATGGGCAGGAGCGGGAAGCCTTTCTGTAAGTGAAGGATCATTAATGAGACGAATAGCTCTTCTTTGAATAGAATCAAGAATGCTTAGGGTTGTGGGGGACGTCATGCCCCAGATATGGGAACAATATTCCCACCAGCCCGACGATGGACAAGAGCGGGAAGCCTTTCTGTAAGTGAAGAATCATTAATGAGACGAATAGCTCTTCTTTGAATAGAATCAAGAATGCTTAGGGTTGTGGGGGACGCCATGCCCCAGATATGGGAACAATATTCCAAGGGAGGTCGGATTTGGGACTCTGCTGCTGCCATGCTGAATTGTCCAGTATAGTTCTTCCGTTCGCGGTTCCCAACAGAGAAACTCATGGTGCCGCGCGTATGCATCCCTATACGGTCCAAATGGACAGGCCCCGAACTTCCCACTCTGTTCGTTCTCTTATCCCTAGAGTGTCAAGAATGTAAAACCTACTGCCCGCAGAGGTCTTTTCTTCTTCCCCAAATCTTTAAGCCCCGTGTCAACAAACTCCTTCTTACCTCGCTTAAGACACCGACGGTACCTTAGTATTTAGGCTTTTAGCCTTCGTGGTTTGTCCAAAGATAAAAAAAAGAATTACTGGACTATATTTAATTTATTTCCTCCTAATTTATTTGTCTCCTTCGTGGCGCAGTGGACAGAGCCTTGATCTTCGAAGCCAGAGGTCGACGGTTCGATTCCCAGCGGGGGAGACATATTTAGGTAGTAGTTATTTAAAAATAACGACCGTGGTGGCACTCCCGCGTTGTCTAAAGGTACTGTGAAATGCATAACTGCATGTTTCAGTTCTTGGACAACGTTGACGGAACAGGGGGAACGATGGGTTAAACATCTATAATCCGACACCCACGGTACTCTGGTATTTAGGCATATGCCTTCGTGGGATGTCAAAAAGATAAAAAATATATTTAATTCCCTAAAATAGTCTCTAAGTCTGGTAAAAAAAAACAAACGCAGAGTAATACAGATTTTTGATTTACATGGCTATTTCTTAATATTAGATTAGGGTGCTAAAAATCCTATCCACTTTCTTGCCCTAAAACCAGTTAAAAATAAATAAAGCTGTCTGCACGTTTTCAGAAAAAAACCGTTACCATTTATGTGTTTTATTTAACATAAATTAAATGATTTGAAAATAATTACTTTATAAACAATAAAAGCAGTATCAACAACGTGACTTTATTAAGGTAACGGAAAAACTATTGAATGAATCAGACCAATTATCAATATAGAAAAAGATAAATTATTCTCTTATAGTTATTTTTTCTCACGCCCTCATATTATTCACTGTTTACCTACATATCAAGATTATTAAATTACCATACACGTTTTCTATTAAATGTGTGTTAAAAGTTTTTTTAAGAGAAAAATATTTTCAAGGTTGGTTATGATATGTGAAGGGTAGGTCATAGTGTAGCTATGATGAGGAGATATACATATAAGATACAGGGTGTCTCTAAAAGGTCTGTACAAGATGCTACCACAGATTCCCATATAACATTTTTTGCCAGCGTTGTACATTTAATTTACTGGCATTGCCAACACTCTTTAATGGCAAGGCATTGGCAAAAAGGTATCAAAAAGACGCGAAAGTGGGCAATTGGCCGTTATTAGGCCACGTGTTGCAGATAAAGTGATGGCATCCGTCATTAATAATTTATGATGAAAAATGCGTTTAAGATGATGGCATCCATCATTAATAAGTTATTGGCAAAAAGATAACAAAAAGACACGAAAGTGGGCAAATGCAGATACTCCCAAGCAGCAAGCTGACGTCTTATTGACGAGAATTGTCGCATATACTTTTTTAAAAGCTAAAATAATGCGATATTTTATTTGAAAATTAAAATAGGAAAAACTCCTTACTGCATGCAATTTCCTTGCAATGCAAAGTACCATCTCTCGGAACACTGTCCAACTTGGAGATGCAGATTTTTACACTAGCCGAAGATATTTCTTTCAAAGCTAAGTGAGATCACCTACCGCAGACCGCTCTCGAATTATTTTTGTCTAATGGGTACGGTTTAGACGATAAAAAGCGAAGATATTCCAGAAACGTAGTAGTTTATTGTCCATTACGCCATCTATCGGTATGTCAAAAAACTATTAAATATATATAATATTTTTTATCAACACGTCTTTAAAACTTTTAATAAAGTTTTAAACAAAATGTTTACAGCTCCTAACAGTCTACTTGAATATCTTGCCTTCTCGACTAGCCATCACCAATTAATCACACAACACACACTTATTAGGTAATGAATACATTTAATTATGTCTATTAAAAACTCTTTTCTTTAAAAGAAACTAAAAAGCTAGAAAACCACGTAGAAAATAAATGCACAAAGCGGTCACCTTCGGTCGAAATTAACGTAGCTAATTTTACCATCATTTTATTTTTATTCGCTCCAAAATACATAATAAACATTTTGTTTGACCTAATTTTCATTTGCATAATTTTTTACAATAAAATGTTATAAAAAGGCCATTTTCTTTTAAATTATGTAAAAAACATAAAATAATGTTGTTTAGCTGCCATTATAAATAAAAGAGATCAAAAAATTGCTTTAATGTTAGTTAAATACCAATGTTAATAATATGGTTTAAAAGTATGAATATGCGTTGAAGGTTTGCCTTTATCCAATATTTAATTCCCTGCAACAAAAACGCGCGCTTTATTTAATCAGGATTGGTATGCCGCCATTTCTGTATGCTTGCCGGCAATTCGCCTGCATGTAAAATTTATTGGCAATTAAGTGTTTATTTAGGGTTGACTTTTTAATGCGTATAAGATGTTGGCATAATATTGCCACCAATTGCCAATGCTTTACCATCAATGCCAATATTAAAAATGTACATTGCCGGCAAATAGTGTTTGCTGGGGCCTTGTTACCTTAAGCCACGTACAGACTTTAGATTCAATCGGCGAAAACATTTGTTGGCCGACTGTATTTTAAATGTTGCACATCGGTCGGCCGACTTGTTGCAAACGCCATGGCAACATCGGTGGGCGTTTTCATCCAAGGAATCGGCAAGACGCCTGTTTTCCATTTAATATGGAAAACTTCGGCAGGTTTGTACGAGCTTTAAAACTAGTGTGAATGCGAAACACTTGTATCTGCAAATTTTGGCCAACTTTGTTGCTGAAAAATTTTTTGAACAAGATACAGTCGGCCGACAATGTTGTCCCGATTGTATTCAAGTCTGTACATGGCTTTAGTCGAAAAGTTGCAAAATACAGGGTGTCAAAGTTTTTATTTTATTGTAGTTATTTTTAAATAGTTTATTTATTGTATTAAATTTTTTCACAAAATTCAGTATAGAAAGGTTTTTCAGAGTGGACAATCGAAATATGCTAAAGTTTTTGTCGTAAAATATAGAGGGAGCCACCTGCAGTTCTTTGCTTAGGTTCAAAGCGTCATAACTTTTTTGGTCTCAGTATATTTTAAAAAGGTGTACTTGAATATCCCTACGAGCCACCGCTTTTGAGATATTGCAGATCAAACATTTTATTCCTTACAAAAGTTTCTCATGGCATTCCTTCACGCTTTATCTAAGCTACCTGGTAGTGTCCAAAAGGTCTGAACAAAATGCTACCACAAGTTCTTTGAACCAAAATAACACGATCTAATTTAATTTACTCTAGTCGAAATGTTGCAGGTTTGCTAGATACAGGGTATCAAATTTTCCATATGGTTTTGTTCCTTGGACACTCTGTATCTCGCAAACGACCTACTTTTCAACTAAAGCAAATTGGGTTAATTCGTTGTATTTTGGCGTAAGGAAAATTTAGAGTATTGTACAGACCTTTCAGAAAAACCCCGGTGGCCTACAGCGCCGGATTTACTCTTTGACGGCCCATAGCCAGAGCATGGGTAGACGCCCCCTCAAACATTTTTATATACAACCCCCAGGTGCGTGCCTAGCCCATAATTATTGAGGGGGTAAATTCCAGTATTTTACCAACTCATATATATATATATATATATATATATATATATATATATATATATATATATATATAAATTAAGTGTCTCTCTTTGTAACTTCGTTATTACTCAAAATATGAAACAGTTTAAATTAGCAAACTAGTATCTTTTTTCACGCTCTTTAAGACTAAAGATTAGAAAAACAATTGACAATCGGGTTGCTGAGTTATACAGCGAAATACCCCTTTTTTAAATGGATCACCCTGTATATTTTATCACCATTCGAAAGTTCTTTGAAAATCCTTTAAAAATGTCCGTATGTAATATATCCAATTTTTCATAGTTTCGAAATATGGCCATCCTTAGGAGTTTAATAGTAAACTGGATTTTTATATAAAACACCCTGTATATGGTATCATCAATTAAAATATATTTTAAAGAGCTTTAAGAAAATACCACATTTGATGTGCCTATCTTTTAGTTCTGGAAATATAGCCATTTAAATCTGAAAGATGGTAGATAAAAGGCCATATTTCCAAAACTATAAGAGATAGACATAGCAAATGTGGTGTTTTCTTAAAGCTCTTTTAAATATCTATTTATTGGTAATGTAATATACGGGGTATTTTATTTAAAAATGCCAGTGTACTATAAAATTTCTGAGGATGGCTATATTTCCGAAACCATGAAAAATTGGATATATCACATGTGGACTTTGGTGGACGCCCACCCCCTGCCTCCCCCATAAACACGCCCCTGACAACCCCCAAAAATTTTGAAGACTAAAATAAAAAGCCACACTGATGTTTTCATATAAAACCCCGAAAATTTTTGTGGACAAAAAACAAAAAAAGGGGGTCGGCAACATTTTCATTCCTTCTCTTTTTTTTTTGTGGTGTGGTGGAGGCCCTCTTGTGGTGGCGGCCCATAGGCAACTCTCTATGAATGCGAAGAATTTTTTTATGTGAACTAATCTTAATATCTCATAAACAGTTGGTCGTAGCGATATTTAAAAAGTATACCTTTTTGTGCAAAAATTGAAGAAGAATAAAAAAATTGCTTAAATTTGTTTCAAAAATTCAATCAGATTTGTTCTAAGTTTTCGCTATACTCTGCAAAGTCACCGAGAAGGCGCCACCCTGTACAAATGTCCTAACCATTTTTTTTACAAGGAAACTGGTCTTCATAGCGTTTGTCTCAGATGGAGTTTATTTGTTTCAGGAACTGTTTATCAACAGACTTCAAAGAGAAAAATGTGATCAACTAAAAGCCATAAGTACCAAGCTCCTGCTTTTGAATCTCGTTTAATTCTGGAAGCAAAAAGACATAGCAGCCATGTTAAACGTCAGGGAAAATATAATTTGCAAACAACAACGGTAAGAAAGTTTAAGTAAAAGCAAAGTAATAAAAACTAGAAATTGGACACAAAATATTAAAAACTTTGGACTTTTAAAAATGATAATTTATTAAAATATAGGTTACAATTAAAAACACTTTTGAATTGTCAAAATTGACATTTTGACAATAAGACTATTGGAGATTTAACCTAAAAAACACAAAAACATACAAAATGAGGCCAAAGGTCCTGCTAAACATCACAAAACAGAGAGAGTTAAAAAACATGTTTGGTTAAAACACCCCATACATTGGTTAGAAGCTAAAATTATTTATAAAGAAATCCACTGAAAGACAAAATAAAGTAAAGAAACTGCAGTGGTTTTATTTAACCAGACTATTTTTTCAGATGGGGAAAATTTTGTGTGTAGTTTCAGGCGCGGCCGTTGACTTTTTTCCCAGGTAGGGCAAATTTTATGAGCCACTAATAGTGCCTCGCGATACAACGTGATGCTTTTTCTATACAATAAACATAAACTATTTTTTGAACAGACTTTAATAATGATATGTTTCTACTTCTACCGAAAAAAGTATTAATAATGCCCAGTTAATCACTTGCCCGTAAACTATAAAATTAACAGGGGAACGATGGGTTAAACATCTAATAACCCGGCATCCACGGTACTCTGGTATTTAGGCATAGACCTTCGTGGGATGTCAAAGAAGTTAAAAATTAAATAATTGCAGAAACTATTAAAAATATTAAAATAACATTTTTCTACAACCGCTAAAAACAATGATGTTTTTTTTTTTAATCATTTTCTCTTTCAGCTTCGCGACTTTATAAAACATTTCAATTCTGATAAAAGTTTAGAGATATTTATATCATAATTATTTTAAACAGTTTAAAGTACCTGTTGTCTTTGTTTCATCTGTCTTCGCTGATCTGGTTGAGTCCTAACTAAACAGGACTAACTCTCAGTTCTTTGTAAAGTAATGGAAAAATTAATTAATTCACAAATTCTTAAGTATTTAGGAAAATACGAAATTTTGCATGAAAGGCAGTATGGATTTCGCCATAAAAGATATACAGCAAACTTTCTTTCCTTCGTAACACACTGCTGGAATAGGTCTCTCAAGTTTCTAGGTGAGTCCCAGATCGTTGCTCTTGATATATTCAAAGCTTTTGACCAGGTCTGGCATGCCGCACTTCTTAATAAACTTTCCTCCTATGGTCTTTCAACTAAACTCTGTACTTGGCTCTCTAGTTATCTATCTGATCGACGTATATCAGTTATTGTGGTCGGCCATTCTTCAAGCTTTCACCAAGTAAATGCTGGAGTGCCTCGGGGCTCAGTTCTGGCACCAACATTGTTTCAATTCACATCAACGACCTTCTCTCGTCCACAACTAATTTCATTCATAGCTTCGCCGACGATAGTACCCTTCACACCAGTTTTCAGGTTCCTAAACCCATCACTAAACCTGATTTGGAAAACAAACGCTGAGCGATGCAGATATCTCTTTCGCAGGATCTTAATTTAATATTGGAATGGGGAGCCAAAAATCTCGTCCATTTTAATGCATCCAAAACACAATCATGTTCCTTGTCACGAAAAGAGTCACCAAATACTCATCCTCTACTTATAAGAAGCCAAGTTTTACAGAGCAAGGACACCCTCAATCTTGTGGGCGTTACATTGAAAAGTAACCTTAAGTCTCATAAACACATTGTATCTATAGCCACGGCAGGATGGATTTCTCTTTCGAGCCAAAAGTATTTTTTCCCCTTCTAATTTATACACTTTGTATGTGTCCCAAATCCGACCTGTGGGACCTGCTGCCCTCGGAAGTCTTTCCTTCCCCCCAAATCTTCAAGTATTTTAGTCCCGTGTCAACAAACTCCCTCTTACCTCGCTTAAGACACCCACGGTACGTTAGTATTTAGGCTTTTAGCCTCCGTAGTTTGTCCAAAGATAAAAAAACTTTTTTTTCCATAGTTTTAGTTCTAGAGCGAGTTACGGACATCCCTTTTGAATTTCTAATCTTTTTTAATGTCTCAAAGCATCAACGTATTTTACATTGTAATATTTCTTGCACAGTTGAACCCATTGTTAGTTAACACAATTTTTACAGGTAATTTTTTTTCATTGCGTATATTTTACAATAAAACCTTGCGCCTTTGTCAAAGACACATGGCCGCGAAAGCGAAGAACAACATGATGCAATGCGATGCAGACAACCGCATGATACGTATCAAGGGTTGCCTATAGGCATTGACCATGGTAATGATTATACGTCTTTTAACTTTCTAAATTGCGGGTATATGCTGCCTGTTTTTGGTTTTAATGCATTTTGGTCAAGCTAAATTATGACCCACTGAATTCTCTCCGATTCTCGCGAAAGGAGTTTCTGCATAATAATAGATTTGTGCTTGTTCTTTGTTAGGATTAATTAATATTATTTATTATTTTATTATGAATAAGTCATGCCTGTTATTGACTAATCATTACATCTACTTTATTTTAGGTTAATAGAAACATTAACCAGCAGACTTACCGACAATGGTTTAGAAATTCCCAAAATGAAATAACAGAAATAGAATATTGCTTACCAGATTTAGAATCTTTAAACGATTCTGACAGTGCAGTTGTAATGGAGGATGTTGAATATGACAGTGGGTATCATATACCTAAGTTTAGATCACTAAGTAGTGATGGAGTTACTGTAATGAGATCTATATCAGATGCCATTGATCCTAATTTAAAATACACAGGTAGAAGAAATAATGGGTTCCTAAGAAGGCCTGAGATACTTGAGACTGTTTATAGGTAAGATCTGGTATAAATTTTGTATGGGTCTCTATGTCCTCAGTTTTTACATAAACTAAATTTTGAAGAGCAAAACTTGTTAGATAGATTATAAAGAATAATTAAAATATTTTGTAGTGTTGAAGAAGATGCTGATAATGATCAAAAAGATGAAAGGAGTGAGGCGAACAAGAGAAGAGAATCATTTGCCATGAGGGGAAAATCAAACTGTGAATATAGAATCAAATGAAGAAAATATTAATGGTAGTACGAGGAAGGAGTCACTGGAAGAAAAAGTTTGTAGAGTGCCGTCAATTGGATCACGAAGGTAAAAATATTATATTATATAACACCAAAACTTTGTTCTTAGCCTTCCACTTTTCATTCTAAACAACGTCTATTATACTTATTGTAGATGACCACTGGACTGGACAAAAAAACAAACTTCTTTTTTTCTAACGGTATACAGGGTGTCCTTGAAAATGTGGGAAATCTCTCGCACACGTATGGAACAGATGAAAATAACACGACAAGTCCCTATAAAAATTTTTCCGTTTTCCTCCTGCGGAGATACGATCCCCAAAGGGGGCAGCTAGAAATCGATTTTTCGTGAATAACTTTAAAGCGCTGTGTATAATTTGATAATATTTTAGTACGATGCATACTAGTAAAGACCTCCTTAAAATAGTGCCCTTGAAACTTATGTCACTTCTTTAGTTTGCCAGGGACGGACTAGTTTTCGCACATTATTGATAATATTTTTACGCCCTGTATGGTGAAGACACAAAAATATGTTTTTGGATAGTTTAAACCTTTTCCTAAAAAAAGGTACTCTTTGATTGACATCGATAAAATGAGCCGTTTTCGAGTAAAAATTATTTTAACAATAAGAGTTTATTTTTGTTTAATAATACAATATTTTATTTTCGATGTAATTTGTAATTTTTTATTCAGTATTGAAGTCCTCTCGTAGCAGGTCAGAACTCTTATTGTTAAAATAACTTTTTACTCCAAAACGGCTCATATTTATCGATGTCAAACAAGAGTACCTTTTTTAGCAAAGGGTTTGAAACCATCCAAAACATATTTTTTGTGTCTTCACCATACAGGGCGTAAAAAATATTATCAATAATGTGCGAAAACTAGTCCGTTCCTGGCAAACCAAAGAAGCGACATAAGTTTTAAGGGTACTATTTTAAGAGGTCTTTACTAGTATGCATCGTACTAAAATATTATCAAATTATACAGAGCGCTTTAAAAGTTATTCACGAAAAATCGATTTCTAGCTGCCTCCTTTAGGGGATCATATCTCCGCAGGGGGGCTTAAACGGAAAAATTTTATAGGAACTTGTCGTAAGTTATTTTCATCTGTTCCATACGTGTGCGAAAGATTCTCCCACATTTTCCCGGACACCCTGTATATTGTTCATGGACAGACGAAAGAAAAATATCCTGAAATTTTTAAGCCCTTTTTTAAATCATAGGCGGCAATTTGCTTCGGTTTTTAGGGGGGCTGAGGTCTCGGTAGTCCCGAAAGGTAAGGAGGCAAGTTTCGAGGACTTTGAAAAATTAGGGAAAGATAAAAGGAACTTATTTGTCCCGCACTGCCACAAAAATGACTTACAGTTAGGTAAAAGTGGCACTATTGACATATAAAATCGCTTTCCCTTATCGCTTTTGGGTTTTAGTCACATAAGTTTAAAATAGTAGTTGTAAAAACAATGTATAAAACATTTTTTGCTTAGAATCGCTCTTTACCAATCGATTTCTGCTCTTCCCCCAGCGGGGCGATTGGCATACATCCCCAGGGTTTTGCGCCGCTTCGATGATAGGTTCCTTAGATCCTTGGGCTATTCCCTACCTTCTGTTAAATTTCAAGTCAATCCGTGCAGGCCCAAAGAATTGCCAGGTTTTACCTTTCTTAGAGCTTTATTTTCTGTGCTGTTTATAGATAAATATCCCAAGACAGTCCGTCTTTGACGAACTGTTCTCATGTCTAAGAAACGGCTCTCCCATCTTAGCATTTTTATTTCATTTAAAAAGACCCCATTTGTCCAGCTTTACATGATCTATAATTTTCACGGCTTCTGCCAATAAAATTCCTTCTACCGCATCTCCATAAATATTAATAATAATAAGTTTAAAAATGGTAATAAACCTGCTAAAATCTAATTGTTTTTTTATGTATAGAAGGAACAGTTTAAAAATGTAAATTCGGTGCTCTTTGATAAGAAAAAAAATCACAAAAAAGTTTAAAGCAATTAAATCGGCATGCTTGTCTTCGCGGCCGCCTTTGTTATATTTCATTTATGATAATGCCGGTTGATGCAGCTGGTCATCGCACTATGGGATAGAAATTAATTTTTTTGGTCAAAATTCTGAAACTTATCAATCTAACTTAAAATGAGGTGCTTTTTACTGGAAAAATATTATAAATTATTACAAATGCTTTTTGGGAACCTAAAACTTATTATATGTTATTATAAATTTACACCTTCCTTAACATTATTATTTTTTATTGTACAAAATAAACTAAAATGTCAGCTTGTTTGGTTAATTTGGTAGTATTCTAATCAGTAATCCGATGATTATTATCTCATATTATATACAGGGTACGACAATAGGTATGATTTTGTTAAATGGAATACCCTGAATATTATATCAGCACCAAAAAAATCTTTTAAAATGCTTTAAAAAAATACTACATTTAATGTGTCTATCTCAATTAGTTTCGGAAATATGACCATCCAAATCTAAAAATAATTTTAAATTATTCTTAGAAGCGTAATAGAGATACATCTTCCCAACTTTTTTATTTTTTAACGTATAAAATAAATAATAACACTGTTTTGTTGGGTAGATCCTGTAGAATCCATATCTTTCATCAGAATGCTTTTATCTTTTAGGATATACAGTGTAAGACAAAACATATTAAATTTTAAAATGGAAAACCTTGTAAATTATAAAAAATCTTGTATCTGTCCTTACACTCAGAAGTAGCAAAAAGTATGAAGGCAATTGTAAGTACAAAAACTGATAAAGAAAAAGGTAAAAAAATCTTTGACAAAAGTAGCGAGACTTCGCAAGACTGCATTGGAAACACAACAATTATTTAAACTCTTTTACTTTTTTTAGTAAACAAGGCTAATAATAAACTAAGTAGATTAAATGTTGTATATTTATGTTTACTTAAAATACATTTTCAAGTTTCCCCAATAGAAGTCGTCATATCCTTTTATAATTTTGCGTACATGTAGTTTGGAGTATCTACTTTGAAATACACAGCATGAGCCATTAAAATTTCAAAGTTGATTTTTGGCCAAAATAATGGATTTCTATCCCATAGTGTATCGGTGCGTCGCTGTAAAGGATAGCGGCGCCTTTGTATAAAATAGTCCGATTGCAGGCGGCCTTTTTTATGTTTTTTGTATTATTTTCAAAGGGTACCGAATTTGCGCTTTTAAAATGTTCTTACTATAATAGAACAACTTTTAGAGAACTACAGAAACACTATTTTGTAGATCATGTGACAACACGGAATACAGCGCAGACGAAGACAGCGATAGATATAAAGAAGGTCAGAAACAAAACACAAACCAAGTCAAAACCTACAATAGAGTAATGTCAAACCATCGATCAGTAACCAAACCTAAAGACGTCAAATATAAAAGGATCAACAAGGCCAAATCAAAAAGTTTAGAGGAATTAAGGGAAGACTCAAAAATTGGGTAGAGCAAGGAAGTAAAATTCCAGGGATTACTTTGGAACATAGCCAGAGTTATGCTTAAAATTTATTTCATACCTTTAAGTGGTTAGTCTGTCCAAAAGAAAAATATACTAGGTTAGTAAAAAGGAAGTAATATTAGGAGTATTGCCAAATTTTTCAATTTTGCTCTTTAACACATCCTCTTATTTCGTCTCTGGCGTGCCATTAAACCTGTAACGCGTGGCGTAGTCGTCGGGTTGAATATTTTTGTGTACTAGGCGGCATCGCTTTCAGAATGGGTCTAACCACAGCCTTCTTAAACTTACGAGCCGTGAAGTAAGAAAGGCAACGTTGCAAACAACACTGTACAGTAGGAATATTGAAATGAGTTCCTAATAGAATACACGCTAAAGATAATTAATTTTTTAAGTGTTTTAAACAAAATATAGGTATTTACTTTTTTAGGATGTTTTAGACAATATATAACATAGGTATAATTTAAAATACTATAGTAGCCCTAAAAACCAATAATTTGTCTGCAAAACTTATCAGAAACTTTTTGTCTTATACAAAGTTGGTAAGGATTTTAAAATGTTAAGTTGTTAAGACTTTTTCTAGCCCGAACAGACCAATGCAGCTTTTTACATTTAACTAAACATTTATTATTTAGTAATATTTGCAATACCTAAAATGAATTAAATCATGTGTGTTTAGTTTTAAATATAAAAGCTTAATTTGTATTACATAAGATGCACTTTAAAATAACAAACGCTAAATTAGGTTTTCCACTATAGTTACCCTAAAACCGCTTTAAGTAAATAACTCAGAATATCTATAAGAATAATATATTTTGGTGAACTTACCAGTATAGGTATTTATGCGCATTAGTTTATATAGTCCTTAGGATATTGCTTGGGGTAAATAATTATTTTGGTGCACTTTACACACTATTGATATCAAATTAAACCAATTTTTTCAACACACTTAGTTAATTAGTTGCCCCTAAAATATTTGTCCATTTACCGTATAGGTACTACTTGTACTTTTAATTAAAAAAAAACACTTATCCGATCAAAAGCGCACAACCAGGCTTTTCTAATTTCATAGTTTTTGAGGAAATTAAATGTTGTCTGATAACCCTCTGTTTTAATATAACTGGGGTAATTCGTTTTGCAGCCCGAAACGCAACACGTTCGTGGCATAATGTACGCCGTACGCCCCAACTATACGCTCACATTTAAACGTAAACGATTGACATAGTGGCATTGATCGTATTTTGTAAATATAACAATGAATTACTTATTTTTACTTTATATAATAAATACAAACCTTTTAAGCAGTCGTTTAAACTTGTTTCTGTTTACTTCTAAACTTTACTTGACATTCCTACTGTGCTGTGTTGCCAAATTTTCTCCTTCACGGCTCACGTTTAAGAAGGCTGTGGTCTAACTATAACTAATGATTACTACAAAATTATGCGTTGCTTAAAACTGTGTAGTCTGGCGAGCCTGCCTGATATTATTGTTTGTCATCACAGGTTCACGGAAGTTTAAAAGGTGCATTACTTTTTACTAACCCCGTATAAATATTTCTGCAATTGTTGCTTATCTGCTGTGCAAGTCGTTTTAATATAGAATAATGTGGTTTCATGTTGTAACCACTCTAATTATAAGCAAAAAATTTAATTAATTTATATTAATTAAACAAATAACGACAGTGTTTTTGTATTAGTTTCAAAATTGTTGAAAAAAAATGTAAATTATATAAACACAACCCGGTTGTTTAATAGGGTATTAACTGATGTAAATAAATTTTAAAAATCTTTTGTGTATCAGAGACTCTTTTAAGGTGAAACCTATATAAAAAAATAAAATATGTCTGCTTAGAGACGGCGGGCGTTCTCGGGTTAACCGAACAGCATTACCTATTTATACAGGGTGTCCAGAAATTCCGTTCATATATTTTAAGGGGTGATTCTACACAAAAATATATGAAGAAAAGTTCATATGAACATATGTCCTAAACGTCTTAGTTTTTGAAATACAGGGTGGTATTTTAAGTTTGTTCCAGCAGAATGTTAGAAACATGTTGGCGACAATCGTAAAACGCAACAATTGTTACAAACATTAGTCAGAAATGTTGGCAACAGTTTTCTGCTGAAACGAAAAATAAACAAGGCGTGCATACTGCTTATACGTTAATATAAGAAAGGTTATGTTAAAAATTTGTCAGTAATGTTTGAAGAAAGTTTGCAAACTTACGTGCGCAGAATCCGAACGGTTGCAAACATTTCTGACAGCCTGCTGGAACAAACCTTTTATTTTTTGCAAGCTAACCTAATATATCTGGACTAATCTGCGGAGCTTTTAAAAATACTTAGCAACTGAATTATCGATGGTTTGAACTATACCTTTAAATTGCCAACTGTTGTAATTATTATAAAAGACAATCAATGTATAAAAATATAATAGGTTGTATATAACAAAAGATATAAGCATTGTATTCTAAATGAAAAATATTTGTATAAAACTTAGAATAGATATTTTAGCTTTTTAAAAGGTACCTAAAACATGAGGTCAATTTTATTAAAAGTGCGGGGCTACTAAATAATTGACTTTGGTAACACTTACTTGAGAACATAAAGGTGGTAAACTGGGCAAAAACAATAATTTACCCAAACAGCTCAGGTATTACACGAATATTCTAGTGCTTTTTAACACTATTAATGTGTAGTAGTAGTAGAGGTAATTGAAACTAAAATAACTTTTAGGCAGCGGCAATGATCTCGATGGATTGCCAATGTTATAACCTGCGCGAAACAAAAGTTTTCATGGGCGAAAAAACCGATTTGTGCTCAAGCCAGTTGAGGGTAAACGCACCCGGCGCCAAACAAACTATCCGCATTATAGGAAAAAATTTGTTGACGGCGTCCTGGTTTTCTGTTCGACGTACGGTAGCTAATGAGCGTTACGGTCAGAACGCGGACGAAGGGTACAGGGTGCCGGTGTTTGTATTTTTCCACGGCTTTTAAGTGCGTATGTTCGTCCACCCACTGCGGGAGGTCGTAAAAATCCATTGCACAATCCCGCACCATTGTTAAATATACGTTAAATTTATTGTTTAATTGTTGATTTTTACAGTCTATAAAATCACTTTAACTCGTTATTTCTTTTATTATTTGACATATTATTACTAAAAATATATTACTTATTTAAAGGAGGCCTAAAAGAAATTTTAAACATTAATTTTTACCTATGGTGCGGGTTGTGCTCACCAAATTGGCCATCACCAGTCGCCGCTGCTTTCAGGCAACATACAAAGGTGGTCTGAAAATTTTTTGGCCAAACAATGAAAATACACCGAAATTTTCATTTTATTTTGATTTTTTCACTTGAGCTTTTTTAAATAAATGCAACGATATCACATTTATATACAGGGTGTTTTTTTAACAACGGTACGGAACATCAAGGTGTGATTCCTTATGTTATTTTATGAAAAAAGTTCCTATAAACATATGTCTGGAGTTGCTTCCTTACTGAGATACAGAGCGTTAAAATTTAAGAAAAAAATGAGTTTTTTTTTAAATATTTTTAATACGCTTAGGCCGATTTATATAAAATTTGGTTCATTTATTTAAAGTAATAAGGCGCTTATTTAGCCCTATACAGATTGTTAATATTGGATCCAGTGACGTCTCACAAAAAAGTACGCCACTGACTTTTTTAAGGTTTTTATATTTTGACCGTGACAACGTCTTATAATTTGATGAAGCCGGCTGCATGCACAAAAAACATTACTCATGTGCCGTTACCTCGCGCATTCCATTTAAAGCTTGAAGTGCAAGCGAGAGCGCGGAACGAGTGACAAAGAGGCACAATCTCCGCGTCGTTCGACATCCGTTTCTCTCCTACTTGAGTAAGCGTGCGAAATCTTTCGATATTAAATATATGTTTAGTGATATATTGTCGAATATTCGTGCTTTCATCATTAAAATTAGTAGCATCGGTCCGCTAGTGCAGCGATTGTAGGTTATGCTAATAATAATATCCAAAAATAACATAACGTATGTCCTAAAAGTTTTGGCACAAAACTCATTGTCTTTAATTTTAACAAAAACAAAATAATATCAAGTTGCCCTTGAAAACAAAAGTTTATTTACTTTATTTACTGTCAGTTGAGATTTATTTATTTTAAAGTTTTCGCTTTAAGATGTCGTATAAATTAGAAATAAGAAAAAGTATCTACAAGTTAGTTGGGCGGATACCCAAAGCTGAAATCTGTCGAATATTCCAGAATGAAAACATTTCACGCATAACCATTTATAGAACAATAGCAGAGTGCGAGCAGGGAATACCATGTCTGAATCTCCCAAAAGTGGAAGACCACGTGCATTAACCGCACAGAGGTCAGAGAGATTGGTGAGAAGAGCAAAAACCAGATTGGAATGTCAATGAGGAGACTGGCTAGGCAATACAGATCTTCTAAGACTACGATATCGTTGGAATTGAGGAGGAATGGTCTTAAATATCGAAAGAGACGTAAGTGCCCCAAATACTCTCAAGCGCAGCTTCTTCGTATACCAAGATGTTGTCGTCAACTGAGGCAGGTACATATTGCCAATAAAAAAATCATTATTTTAGATGACGAAAAGTATTTCACGTAGAGGAATGCCCTGACAATGTTAGATACAAACATAAAGCGAAATTTGCAGATAAAATCCTTGTCTGGTGCGCAATTTCTAACAGGGGTGTATCACGACCTTTTGTGGGAAGAGTGAGGGGTGAAGCTTTGAATAGTCAGAGCTATATTGATAACTGCCTTTCCAAATTGCTTCAGTTTGTCCGCGAACATCATGCTAATGACGATATCATGTTTTGGCCAGACCTAGCATCATGCCATTACTCAAGAGATACACAAAACTGGCTTCGACAACACCACACACCTTTTGTTCCCAAAAACGATAATCCTCCAAACTTGCCGCAGGCTCGCCCAATAGAGGATTTTTGGGCTGTACTGTCTAGAAAAGTTTATCATGGAGGCTGGGAAGCACAAGAAATTAAGAGAAATTGAACTGAATTCCGTCCAGGACCTCACGAGGGACATTCGAAGAAATTTGCGTCTGGTAGAGCAGAATGAGCCACTCCACATAATTCGATAGTATAGTTTAGTTAAGTATTGAGTTGTAATTTATGATAACTAGTTAGTGTTTAAATAAATTTCTTCATTAAAAAAACCGATAAATATTGTGTGCCAAAACTTTTAGGACATACGTTATAGAGAGTGTTAAAAAAATAGTTTACATTTAAAATTCCTTATTGACGTTACTATTGCAATTGAAAAAAAATGTTTATAGGAATTGTGCATAAGGAATCACACCTTGAAGTTTCGGACTGTTGTTAGAAAATACTCTGTAAAGCAATGCCGCAAGTACACAAAAAATGAGTAAACAAACCTTTTTGAAGGCATATAGCTTCTAACAGAACCTGATTAAATATTTTTACAAAAATAAAAGAAACATTGCTAAAACACGTACTTAAAAAATTCCTCTAATTTCGTCTCTGTCCTGCCATAAAAACTGACGCGTGACGTAAGAAACTAGAAACTCATCGGGTTTAATATTTTTTGATGCAATAAATCATATTTCACACAAGGGTTTGTTTACATTTTGATTTTTTGCCTACTTTGCGGCATCGCTTTCAGAATAAATTATCTCTGGCTCATACAATACCCGGTGGTGCATCGCCAGCCTGGCCATGGGAAATTCCCTGTAAATTCTGAAACAGTCAAATATAGAAGGAACAGTTTAAAAATGTAAATTCGGCGCTCTTTGATAAGAAAAAAAATCACAAAAGTTTAAAGCAAATAAATCGGCATGCTTGTCTCTTGCGGCCGCCTTTGCTATATTTCTTTTATGATATGCCGGTTAATGCAGGTGGTCATCGCACTATGGGATAGAAATTAATAATTTTTGGACAACTTAAAATGAGGTGCTTTTTACTGGAAAAATATTATAAATTATTACAAATGCTTTTGGAAACCTAAAACTTATTATATGTTATTATAAATTTACACCCCACTTAACATTATTATTTTTTATTGTACAAAATAAACTAAAATGTCAGCTTGTTTGGTTAATTCGGTAGTATTCTAATCAGTAATCCGACGATTATTATCTCATATGGGTACGACAATAGGTATGATTTTTTTAAATGAAATACCCTGAATATTATATCACCACCAAAAAAATCTTTTAAAATGCTTTAGAAAAATACTACATTTGATGTGTCTATCTCAATTAGTTTCGGAAATATGACTATCCAAATCTGAAAAATAATTTTAAATTATTCTTAGAAGCGTAATAGAGATACATCTTCCCAACTTATAATAACACTGTTTTGTTGGGTAGATTCTGTAGAATCCATATCTTTTATCAGAATGCTTTTATCTTTTAGAATATACAGTGTAGGACAAAACATATTAAATTAATGGAAAACCTTGTAAATTATAAAAAAATCTTGTATCTGTCCTTACACTCAGAAGTAGCAAAAAGTAGGAAGGCAATTGTAAATACAAAAACTGATAAAGAAAAAGGTAAAAAAATCTTTAACAAAAGTAGCGAGACTTCGCGAGACTGCATCGGAAACACAACAATTGCTCTTATTATTTAAACTCTTTTACTTTTTTTAGTAATCAAGGGTAATAATAAACTAAGGAGATTAAATGTTGTATATTTATGTTTACTTAAAATACATTTTCAAGTTTCTTATTACCCCAATAGAAGTCGTCATATCCTTTTATAATTTTGCGTACATGTAGTTTGGAGTGTCTACTTTAAAATACACAGCATAAGCCATTAAAATTTCAAATTTGCTTTTTGGCCAAAATAATGGATTTCTATCCCATAGTGTATTGGCGCGTGGCTGTAAAGGGGGCGCCTTTGTATAAAATAGTCCGATTGCAGGCGGCCTTTTTTATGTTTTTTGTATTATTTTCATAGGGTACCAAATTTGCGCTTTTAAAATGTTCTTACTATACTGGCTCCCCTGGCGATTTTACAACAAAATTGTATGAGACTATTTTGAAGACATTGATAAGTAGGTTTCATTATTTTATAATAAGCCACTTAGGAGTTATTTAAGAACAAAAACTTAAAGTGTGGACAAAAGCGACGGACTATGAAAAAAAAAATACTTTTTTAACACTCTATGTAGCGCACTAAAATGGAGTAACTTTTCTTTTGTTTTCATGACAACGATAAAAAAGAAGCTTTTTTAACGGTCATAGAAAAAGTTACAAATTTGAATAATCTTTTTCAAAGATCAAAGGATTTTAGAAACGGTTATAAAAAGTTGATGGTAATGCTAATTTTAATAGAAAAATTAAGCTTTTTCAGCTTAGCTGAACTGTGTGGCCTAAGTCAATGGTACTAATATTTTTGTAATACAATTTCTGCATAGTTCCTTTTAGTTTAGTTTTTATACTTAGTAGCCCTTAATATTTCACAGTTAAATACTCATTATTTAATAGATAGGTTCGTAAGATAATGTAAAATTTGTAAAAGTAAGTTATTGATTATTACATTAAAAGTAGCATGTAGAAATAGATTAAGATTTTTTCCTGTGAGGTTAACCAAAGTTGTAAATGATATTATGTATTGTGTTCTGCTGTGTTGGAATAAATAAAATTGTACAATATGTTTATGGAAAATAAAAAATTAAACAATGAGAACTGTGTTTTTGTACCCAAATGATGCTGATATTCCGTTTTAAGCTAGCGAATATCAAATAATATTTGCAAAAATTACAATCAAGAACTTGTAACGTCAAGTCCTGTATATAGCTGGGTCATCTAGAAGGTTTGACGGTCCAGAGCCAGTACTCCGACAGTCCAAAAAGGTGATAAAAACAACGATCAGTAGATAGATGGTTTCAACAACAACATCTCGCTCGCTGGCATACATCACCTGGACAAAAACATGCGAAGGAGACATTGGGCGATCCCTCCAAGGCCCTAAAAACTGAAGTCCTCCAGCTAGGACACACTCAGTTAAGACAAGTGGTAGGACTTTTGACAGGGCACTGTCATCTAAGGAAAAACTTGCATTGAGCATTTACAGTGGACCCATAACATGCAGGCTCAGCGGAAAAGAGGACGAAACAGCCTCACACATAATATACAACTGCAATGCACTGACACGCAAAAGACACAGTCAATATACATAGCGGGAACCCTCTTCCGCATGAACATCTTGGCATAAATCTACTAAACCTTGAGGTTTCTTCGGGTGTGCCTCAGGGGTCTCACTGCGCTCCTCTGTTATTCAATCTGTTCGTGAACGATATTTGTAATGAGCTGCGCCATTCTAAGGTGTGTCTTTTCGCGGATGATCTAAAAATGTACAGAAGAATTGAGTGTCAGGGGATGCGGTGATGCTTCAGAGTGACTTGGATGCTCTATGGAAATGGTCACTGAACAATAATCTTCTACTTAACATTGGGAAATGTAATTATATTATTTTTTTAGGGGTACGAAGAAATTTAATACATCTTACTTCATAGATAATAAAAGCTTACGCTATGTAAACAAAATTAAAGATCTAGGTGTTTGGTTTGCGGAAAATCTTAGCTTTGCGGAGCACATTAATAAGGTTAGTCTTAGGGGTATGAGAATGCTTGGTTTTGTACATAGAAGCTGCTCTGAATCCTCACTTGCCACCGCCAGACTTTTGTACTGCTCCTTGGTTAGGCCAATTTTAGAATATTCTACAGTGGTATGGTCACCACAGTATGCAGTTCATTCTGATATGCTGGAGAGAGTCCAGTACAAATTTTTGCGGTTTGCCGCATACAAGTCTGGAGTAAGGATAGAGAATTACCACCGCTCTGATTTACTGAGAAAGCTAAGACTACACACTTTACAGCATAGACGTCAAGTTTATGATCTGTGTTTTGTCTTTAAGCTATCTAATGGTTTCATTGACTGTCCCGACCTTCTATCACTTGTTCAACTTAATGTCCCCCTCGTAATCTTCGGAATTTTAATTTATATTATATCCGCCCTCATACCACAAACTATGGAATGCACTCACCGATGGATAGAGCTCTTCGTGTGCTGATAACCTTTGGTTCACGAGTGGATGTTTTTAACAGCACATTGTCTCAATTTAAATATAAGATCAATCATTTGGTTCCTTAATAAATTAATACTTTACTTGTAGCTGTGATCTTTTTGTGATTTGTATATAAATATTTTTGATATGCCTATATGTACCTGTTATTTGTTAGTTAGTTATCTAATTGTAGCGTAATTTAATTTTGTAGTTATTTTTTTCAATAATTGTAATAGTCATTGTAAAAATGGGGAATCCCGTATACTTAATAAATAAATAAATAAATAAACCGGATAAAGGGCAGTGGCCTTCTGTAACAAGAGAGGGGTGCACAATAAGCCAATAGGCTGCAGTGCAAATATGGTCGTATGACCAACCCCGCCTTAAACCAACCAACCAACCTGTATAGAAGAGGTTTAATAATTGTGATATACAGGGTTTTTCTAATAAAGTATGTATTGTTTTTAATGAAACACCTTCCCACCCCTCCCAAAAAGCTTTGAGAATGTACCACAATTGATAAGTCTATCTCTTAAAGTTTTGGAAATATGGCCATTTAAATCTAAAAACTGTAGATACAAACTCCCATTTTATCTACGGCACTAAAGCTTAGTGCTTACAGGTTAAAGTTGTAGATATAAAGGAAATTTAACATACAGGGTGTTCATTTAAAAACTTTACACTCAAGATATCTTCGAAACGAGACAGATTTGAGAAAATCGCCGAAACACGTCAAGATATTTATTGAGGGGGAACGTTTTTACAAAAAATTGGACGGCGCCACTTTAACCCCTTAACAACCAGGGCCACCAACCCAAAATTCTTAAATGAGAAGGCGGGTCGAGTGATACATCATTTTAAAGCTCCTGACGAGTACTTTATAACCCTAGAATATGAAGTCAATATCTTCACCTATTACAAAATGGCGGTACTTAAAAATTACCTAAATACCTGATTTGGATGGCCATATTTCCGAAACTAATAAAGTTAGATGTACCTAATGTGGTGTTTTCTTAAAGCTCTTTTTAATGGTGATACTGGTAGTAATATACAGGGTAGAAGAAAAAGTACATATTTTTTTATTTAAGAACCCTGAATATTATTTTACCATTAAAAAGATCTTTAAATGAGCTTTAAGAAAATACCACACTTAGTTAATTAGTAGCCCGTAAAATATATTTGTCCATTTACCGTATAGGTACAACTTATACTTTAAATAAAAAACACTTATCCGGTCAATAGCGCACAATTAGGCTTTCCTAATTTCATCGTTTATGGGGAAATATAATGTTGTTTGATAACCCTCTGTTTTAATATAACTTGGGTAATTCGTTTTGCAGCCCGAAACGCAACACGTTCGTGCCATAATGTATGCCGTACGCACCAACTATACGCGCACATTTAAACGTAAAAACAACGATTGACATATTGCCACTGATGCTATTTTTTAAATATAACAATTAATTACTTATTTTTTCTTTATATAATAAATACACGCTACGATTTAACTTTTAAAAACAGAAAAACCTTTAAGCAATCGTTTAAACTTGTTTCTGTTTACTTCTAAACATTACTTGACATTCCTACTGTGCTGTGTTGCCAGATTTCTCCTTCACGGCTTAGAATTTAAGAAGGCTGTGAAACATAGGTAAATAAAAAAAAACAATTAATAGCTTTAAAATATATTACTTTTTAAATATGTTAGTTCCAAAAATACAAAAATAAAAATCGAAAAAAATCACAAAAAGCATTCTGGTTGCCAAGAAAATCACAATATAAAAAGTAGCTATTTAAAAAAATTATAAATAATCTTATAAATAACGAAAATATAATTAGGCCTTAAAGTAAGCATAATTTTTATTAATTCTATAAATAAATCAGAAATGTATTTAACGTTAAAAAGTTAGGTATTATAAGGATATTTCTTCTAAATTTATCTAGGTTGTACCCCCTTATCCGATATGTGATTCCAATATGCATGTCTATAAGCCTAGTTTACACCGCGAGGACCAATTAGATCCGTGGACCAAACCTAGGACTTATTTTTGTTAGTTCACTAGTGTTTACACCAACTTAGTTTATGGATCAATTTAATTCACGTTTAATCCTAGTACCAAAATGACAGCTGAGCATATGACCAGAACCTAACCTCGTTTTTTATCTTTTAAAACTGTATCGCTTTTAAATTCCATATGAAAAAGAATACGCAAACAGTTTTGGTTAAATATCAACAAAATTTTAAAAAATATAAACAAACAACAAAATTATTAGGTTAAGACCGAAATTCAACGTCTTTTCATCGAAATGCGCACTGTCAAAGATCAAGGCTGTCATTTTGGTCCACTAAAAAAGTCCGACGTGTTTACACCAAGGAAAATCATATTTGGTCACCCCCATTTGAGAAGGACTGAATTGGAGTAGCAAATTTTAATACTCAAGTGTTTACACCGTGAATAAAGTACGCGTGACGTCATTTAGACCTCGAACTAAAAATTTGGTTCTCCCGGTGTAAACTAGTCTACGACATAGGTACTTAAATTCACAAAAGCTTAAACTACATTCTAAATATCTAAAGTTTTAGGATGGTACAGCTTTGGGAAAAGTATTATACATGGCGATCCAATTTAAAACTTTCATAAGCAATTTTTGCCAATGCGTGAAAATGAGGCAGTCTAAAGCGAACCTTTACGTATCAAAATGCCATTGTCTAGAGAATAATCATAATAATGTCATAGACTTTGAGATTATTAAAACAATTTAAAGAAAAATACCTACATCGCACTTGTTTTGTACTGCATTATACAGAATCAGCTAAATAACATAACCCTTAGGCAATGTGAGGAAAAGAGACAGTCTAACGTAAATACCTGCATGTAAAAATTTCTGACCGGATTACTCACATACATGCTTTTTGTTGCTTTTCTGGCTGATATCCGAATACCTGTTTGCTTAACCAATATAGAATTTAGTTTGAAAATATTCTGTCGCGTGCCCTTGATTCGCCATTCCTGGTCTAAAGCAAGACTGACGCTTCAACGTTTTTGCCTAATCTTTACCTTCTATTAAACACACAGAAACTTAATAGAAAGCATCGTACCAGCACGACTTGTTTATATTATTATAATAAATGTTAATCACTCCCAATATTTTATTAAAATTTAGGTGTCGTTATCACGGTGATAGTTTTCGCGATAACTTGCTATCATGATAGTGACTGTCACATGAACTATCGTGAACTATCACCATGTAAATAACCCGATAGTAGCTATCATGCTGTCGCGATAGTACTTTCGCACTTTTCAGCTTGCCTAGATAGTTCGGCGTAACTTTCATGATAAAAGTTGCTGTTTGTGTACAAATTGCACGTAGTACGTGATTTTTACAATAAATCTTTTAAATAATTGTAGAAACTGCAAATAAAGTTAAAATGAGCCGTAGGCAATTTAACATAATACATTTTTAGAAAAATATGAAAGGTTTTCATGTTTATAGAAAAAATGCTTTCCCGATATTAAAAACAGGGCAAAGAGGGACCATGCTAATGAAATTCAGCTGCCCTTATCAGGACTTTCTACATTAATAATAATATTAATAAATTGGTTACTACCGTGATAGTTTTTACAAGTTTAAACACCCTAATTTCATGATAGGACTATCGAGTTTACTATCATGAGAGCACTTTCACAACAGTATTATCACCTTGAAAACGAGGCTTTAGTACACACCCACTCTGCATATGAGAATTTTTTTTTGATGTAAATTTTTTAATTTTTTTCTAGTTGCGTTTAAACTAAATATACATATCGGATAAGAGCTGACTAAACTTTGCAATATAGTTTAGTTACTAAAAAAAAAAATCTAATAAGCAACAAAAATAAGATAAGAAATTTACTGTTACTTGAGATGGTACAGAGTTTTTTTTAGTTTTGAGTCTGTTGTATAAAAATTTTATCACAGTAAAATATGGAGTCAACTCCGGTCAAATCTGGAAGAAACATGTTTTAATAATTTCTCTAAATTTAAAAACAGTTCCATCTCAGTAACAGTGTTTACAAAAATGTTTTTTTTAACTGGTTCTTGATTAATAAAGTCCGTGATAGCTGTGTAATTTTTAAAACTACGCAGCTAGCTAATTAAATTACAAGCCTAAGATTATAGGTTTGTTCTTTCAAAAATCAGAAATACTTGTTTCTTAATTATTGGACATCCCACAAAGGGTTGCAGCTTCAGTACCAAAGTATCGTGGGTGCCGGGATTATAAATTTTTAACCCATTTTTTGGTTGCGGTTAAAGACAGACACCCTGTCTACGACGCTACCAGTGAAGACTTTAAAGCAAGTTAGAATATTTTGTTGAGAATAAAAAAACTTGTTTTTAATAGATTGTTTCAGAATAATGTTTAACTCTTATTTAGTAACACTCAAATAACGCTTAGTAACATATACAGGATGGCCCACCATATTCGACACGGTTGTAGCTGGATAACCATGGGGTTTTTAAAAAAGTAAATACTGGAACATATACAGCTCGGATAAGACCACAGTATAAAATTATTTTAGTCTATACAGGGTGTCTCAAAAAAGTGTGAAGTATCAAAGTTATATTTTTTAATTGGAACACCCTATATTTTATGACGGATTTTGATTCTACTTTAAAAAATAACTCAAGTTTGTTTATAGTACTAAGAGTCTAATTTTATTCGTGTTTGTGATATTTGATTTTTTGAATAATGCAGAGGTAAAATTAAATTGATTTTACTTTAACACTTTTAACACTTTAAACTTTAAAATGTGTAACAAGATTAGATAAAGTCTGTCATATCATACGTAGGTCAAATCAAGATCAAATATTGTACAGGGTGATCAAAAAATAATTTCAATTTTTCAGAAAATCAAATAGCCATATCTCTCTTATTTTAAATGGAAGACCCTGTATTTTTTTACGTCACATGATGAAAAATAAAATACTCTTTCAAATGGTGTATAGGTTGCCTATACCTATCTTTTGTGCTTTTTAGTAAGTAGTTAGTTTTTACAAATTTTTAGTCCAAATGTTTATTTAAATTAAAGTTGGCTGTGACATAGCAGACATTAATATTTATCGTAAGAAAATAACGACCATTTATTGATTACTAGTGTTTTAGTCAGTTTAAAAAAAATTTCAACAATTTTAAATAAAAACCCTTCCTCTACAATAACAAGATGATATAATACTGGTAGGATGTGAAAAAATGGTTTACTTTAGTCTAGAGTTAATCCTGAAAAATATTTCAGGAGAAACCATCTGATAAGCTTAAAAGTTGCTTTAAAAAATTTGACACAGTGATTATGGATAATGGAAGAAACGAGTTTTAGGTCACAGAATGCCGTCATAACTGACCAAAGGCGTTATTGGTACAATACCACATTCAGCTGAAATAAGTGTTATTGGAAGTAGCATTATAATCAACTAATAAATTTTTTTCTGTCAATTTTTAAAAATAGTGGCAGATAATACAAAATCTTTTAATTTTGTGCTTTATTCCAACAAATTTACATTTTGCAATAACGGCTTGGTAAATAGGCATAGCTATATCACAGCCTACTTACATTTAAATAGACATTTGGAATAAAAATATGTTAAAAATTTACTTAAAAAGTATAAAAGATAGGTATAAGCAGCCTATACACCATTTGAAAGAGCATTTGGTTTGTCATCATGTGGTGTAAAAAAATACAGGGTGTTTCATTTAAAATAAGAGAGATATTGCTATTTGACTTTCTAAAAAATTGAAATTATTTTTTGATTACTCTGTATATTCTATGATCTCGATATGACCTACGTATGATAAGGCAGACTTTTCCTAATGTTGTAACAAATTTTAAAGTTTAAGGAGTTTATATTGTTAAAATCAAATTAATTTAATTGCACCCCTGCATTTTGAAAAAAAATCTAATATCACAAAAACGAATAAAATTAGACACTTGGTACTATTAACAAACTTAAATTATTTTTTTATGTAGAATCTAAAACCATCATAAAATATTATTTTTACATTTATTTACATAAATTACATTTTAAAAAATATAACTTTGATACGTCACACTTTTTTGAGACATCCTGTATAGAGTAAAATAATTTTATACTGTGGCCTTACCCGACCTGTATATGTTTCAGTATTTACTTTTTTAAACCCCCATGGTTATCCAGCTACAGACCGTGTCGAATATGGTGGGCCACCCTGTATTTTTAAAATATAGCTAAGAACACTATATTTTTATTTTATTATTAATTCAAGTAAGTTTACATTTACTGTTAAATTAGGATTATTTGTAATGATTTAAAGGAAACTTGTACATATACATTTTTGTATGAACAAACCTTTTAAACTACTACTCCTTTTAACAAAATATACACGTATTTTAATCAGTATTATGTTAGATTTAAAGAACTAACTTGCAATTAAAACACAATCACAGCACAATTTCTTTAATTAGTAGATTTAAATGCAAGAGGTGTACCAAAAGTTAGCTAAAAGTAAGTGCATTTTCTATACAAGCTGAACTAGATTTTTCGTGACAAACTTAGAAAGTCGATAGGAAATATTTTTTGGTAATTTTCTAGAAACTTGCGGCAACTCCGATTTTAACGAAATTTCGTATAGAGGGGTTTTTTCAGGCGCTGATCACGAATCCGAAAGATTTTTGGCGGAAACGTTTCGTTCTCGAGATATTCATCATCAAAGTTCAAATTTGAATTAAGCTTATTTTCACTATATTCCCCCTTCTTTTGCACACAATTCTTGATTTAAAGCTAAAGTGTCACAAAATATTTAATTTTCACTTTTTAAAACCCCGTTTTCTACGTTTTTACATTATTTTTGCATTAAATTGCGTGGCTTTTCTTTGATAATGCGGCAACCATACATACACATAGGGCTTCATGGCACATTGGATTGAAATGATTCAAAGTATAGCTATGCAATTTAATGCAAAAATAATGTAAAATACGTAAAAAACAGGGTTTTAAAAGGTGAAAATCAAATATTGTGTGCCACTTTAGCTTTAAATCAAGAATTGTGTGCAAAAAGAAGGGGGAATATTGAAAAATAGGATTAGTTTAAATTTAAAGTCTGATAATGAATATCTCAAGAACGAAACGTTTCCGCCAAAAATTCTTTCAGATTCGTGATCAGCGCTCCAAACCCCCGTATACCAAATTTCGTCAAAATCGGAGTTGCCGCAGGTTTCTAGAAAATTACCTATTTTTTTTTTTCAAAAAATCTAAATAAACATATTTTCTGAATTGCTTTGTTCCTAAGATACGGGTTGTTAAAGTTTAATTTATTTTTAGCTTCTTTTTTCCCTGTGTTACTTTCCTTAACGTATAAAAATTGTCGGTAATTATCTAGAAAGTGGAAGCAACTCCGATTTTGACAAAATTTGGTATACGGAGGTTTTTGGGGCGGAAAAATTGACCAAAAATTTCCTTTCCTGGAAAAACACTCATTCTTTAAAAAAAATTTTGCTTGTAAGAATATAGGGTTCAGGAAGAGAAAATGTTGATTTTGTATACAGGGTACGCAAAACTTAAAAATATGATTCCTTTTTCCATTTTTAGGCAAAATGTCATTGGAAAAATGTATTTAAAATAATGTTTGTAATCGATTACGACAATAACACAAAATTTTATTGAGCTCCATAATTTGGCGAAAACGCCTTGATCATATTTGTTTACAGCTGAGCAATTGTGTTGTGTAAGGAATTTGGAAAAAGCAGGTGTTTTAAAAAATAAATATGAAAAATTTTAGGTCATACTATAAAAATTTAAAATAATTAATTTTTAATAACTCCAAAATCAGTTTGCATGAATCTTTTTGATACCCCTGTAAATTTATTAAAGTCATTTAAAATGATATTTTGCTTAAAAATAAAAAAGAAAGGTAATTTACTCTTGGAAAATCATGTTTCTTAAGTTTCTGCGAACCCTGTATATAAAATTAAAAATTTCTCTTCGTGAATCTTACTTTTTAAAAAACAAAAATTTTCATGAGGAATAATTTTTTTTCAAAAAATGAAATTTCTTGGTCCATTTATCCTCTTTTAACCCCATTCGTAGACAGTCTGTATAAATATTTTATCAACTTGAAAATCCCTAAGCCCGTCCGGATTATTAAGGTGCGTTCGGATAATCATTGAGGCAATAGTGCGTCTGGATTACTGATGTCTAAAGTAAAGAGATGTACTGCAATTCGAAATGTGAGGAATTTAAATTACGTGGTATTACAACAATTTTAAAAATAGTTATTTAATTCTAAACAATAACTTAAACGTCGTAACTGGTTAAAGATCAAAAAAAAAAAAAATCGCCAGATTCTGCTGGCCTTAAATAATTGACAAGTTTCCACTGGAAAATCCTTTAGCCCATCAGGATTATTAGGGTGCGTTCGGATAATCATTGAGGGAATAGTGCGTCTGGATTACTGATGTCTGAAGTAAAGAGATGTACTGCATATTCGAAATGTGGCCAATTCGAATTACGTGTTATTACAACAAATTCTAAAAATAATTCTTTAAACCTAAACACTGCTGGTTCGAAACGTTTGACAGATTTCTAATTTAAAATTTTTAAAACTTTCGGATTATCGAGGTGTGTTCGGGTAATCATTGAGGCAATTATGCGTCCGGGTTATCATTGAGGCATTGCGCGTCCGGATTAAAGAGATGTACTGTATATTCAGAACGCAAAGAACTCTGCACTTTATAGTTTAAAAAATTCTAAGCAATAATTCTTAAAATCTACACACTACTTATAAAAAGTTAAATAATTTAAGAGAATTTTATTGCCCTTTGTTCCCTTTTATTATAGGGCTAGATTAGCTTTAAAACCTAACATTTAGACATTAGCTTTGTTCGCGGGTTTGATTCTGAACCGGTTCTGGGACTATTCGCATGCGCAGTGAAAAACAGCGTTCGCGGTTAGTAAAATCCTGAATTTTAAGTTCTGTGTTCGCGGGTTACAATGGAATCAGTTCGTTACCGGTTCGTAACCTGATTAGCAGTCCTGGGATTTTGTTGGAACTAAAAGTTCAGTTCGGAATTTCATGCGCATTGCCGACATTGTCAGCTGTTTTCTTTTTTTGTGGTACAGAAATAAACCGTTGTATTACAGTTTATTTATTTCTGCCACTTTTTATGCGGGTTAATATACCTGTTGAATATTTTTTTTATATATTTTTGTGATCCTGAGCGTATATAAACAAAGGATTTTTAATTGTATTCCGTATGAATGTATGTATGCAATAAAATAAATAAAGATTTAATTAAAAAATATAGACAATATTACAAGATTTTACCATTTCTTGTTGTTTGAATTTTATCTTCAGTTTAATACACATACTTATGTTAAAAACGAGAGGAGGCAGGGTATCCCTCGTCTTCCGCCTAGAGACCTCGAGTGGCTTTCAACAGTATAACAATTTACCTTTTTGTTTAAATTTAATTTTTTTTTGTGTAGTATCCAATTTAACCATAAAAATCCTAACAAAAGGCTAGGTTAGAATACATCGTCAGCTGTATAGAAAATCGTTCGCGGTAAATAAAAATTCCGAACTAATAAATCACTAGACATGCGCTTTAAAACAATTCTAAACCAGTTCGGTTCTGGTTCAGAATCGGTTCATTACTAGACCCGCGAAAAAGCTATTATTTAGAATAATGATAAGTTAAAGTTCTGACTGTGAATGTTGCCTATGGCGTGGTAAACAATAAATTCAAATAAGGGGAGAGATACCTGTAAAATGTTGAAAAAAATTATTTTCATAATGTGTTAGTAAAGCCCTTTAAAAACATGTCACTTAAATTTTAGAAGATAATTTGTAGTATTTCTTTTATTACAGAGTCGGTAAGCCATTGAATTTTTATGTATCTATTCAATTTAAGCATTACAGGTGTCTCCCTCTTAAGAATTTAGACATCCTGAAAACAAACATCTATTTTATAGGACAAATTTAAAACTTGTTTGTTTGATTCTAGTTTTCTAACTATGTATCGATGAATTTTTTTCTTATTTTAAACATGAATTCAGAAAAGTCATAATATTTTCGAAAATTTCCATAACAACATTTTAAACAAAAATTATTAAAACTTTGGTAGTTGTAAATGTTTTACTACTTTAGTCGTTTCAAAATAGTTCAACAATATTGAGGTAATAGAAACACAGCCATAAATGTTATTTCGTTAAGTTTACTTTTAACATCTTAAAACGTAGTTCTGAAAACTTTCGAAAATCAAAAAATCGAAAAGAAATCGATTAAGATTATATCGAGAATATTGGAAATATCGATAATAAAGGCACAATACTGCATCTTATACTAACTTATTCTAGTTGTACGTACACTATTTTTTTATTTATTTTTTTGTATTTTTTTATATTATTCTACCTTAACTATATTGTAGCTGCTATTTTATAATTAATAACATTAATAACACGATCTAAAAAAGCTACAAATTGGAAAAAATACCAAAACTTATATCACACTTAGGAGTCTAATTTGGAAACTCACAAAAATATTAGGTTTGTTCCAGCAGGCTGTTAGAAATGTTTGCAACAGTTTGGATTCTGCGCACGTCAAATTTGTCGTTCCAGCAGTGCCATGTTTCTAACATTATACAATTGTTTGTTGTTCCAGCAGTAGTTTTAAGATGTTGGAAACATGTTGGAAACTGTTTGAAAAGTTTGCAAACTTTCTTCAAACATTACTGACATTTTTAACATAACCTTTCTTGTATTGACGTAAAAGCAGTATGCACGCCTTGTTTATTTTTCGTTCCAGCAGAAAACTGTTGCCAACATTTCTGACTAATGTTTGTAACAACTTCTGCTTTTTACGATTGTTGCCAACATGTTTCCAGCATTCTGCTGGAACAAACCTATTATAAGTTGAATTATTAACCTTTGTTTTCGTCCTTTAAAATGCTTGTTTTTTTAATATTTATAGCCTTAAGGCTTACATGTATGTTTAATGTTCAGGAATTCAAAAAAAATAGTTTAGATTAAAATTAAGAGATGATATGGCTAGTCACTTCTGTGTAGGTTTTCAAATATGGCAGATTAACCGTAATAGCTATTTATGTATCAAGGGCGTTACTAGGACTATAATGCCCTGAAGGTCGAAAGATTTAGACCTGATGGGCATTATAGTCCAGTAAAGCCCGTGGTGCATACAATGCTTTATGTTTTACCCAAAAGAGTTTTTCAATAACTAATTACATTATTTTTTCGCAATATAAAAAATAAATTGCACCTGTACCTGTATACGTAAGTAGATAATGACTGGTGTTAAGTTTGACTTTGATGTTTCTATCAGTTAGTCAGTTGGCATTTTTTATTTAACGATTTGCTCAAAATGGAAGAAATTCCACAAAATATAAGAGAAAAGGTCATAAAAGCGACCGAAAATCTTTTGCCAGTTAAATCAAGGCAACAGTATGATCGGGAGTATGGCATATTTGGTATTTGGAAAGATGCGAACGCAATTCTTCAAATAACCGAAACCGTTTTAATGGCATAGCTTCAGGAACTGGTAAGTTATTGATTTTATTTTAATATATATGTTTGTATAAACTTGATCTTTATTGTGAGAGAAATAAAATTGGATAAGCAATAAAATTTCCATATTAGCGCATTAGGGCATTATAAGCGGGCATTATCATAATGCCCGCTTATAATGCCCTAGGTGTGATAGCAGGTATTATTGCTACCATAACATATTCCGTTTCTAAGGTATTACAGATCAATAATAGATGGGTAAAACATAAAATATTTAAAGGCTGTTTTTTTTTATAATTTATATATGCTTCCACTATGTGCCTTAAGGCTTGTACGCATTTTAGAGTTATCATATAAATATTAAATCAAAAGAAAGGGGCTAGTTTCAAAGTGTACAGGGTTTTCATTTATATTTTACCACCTAATTATTACTATAACCAAGGAGGATAGAAAAAAAGTCCTGTAAAAAGTTTAATACTTTTTATCTAAATCGTTTGAGCTTAAAAAAGAAAAAAGTGAACATCAAAAACTAAATAAAAATGAAGAGATAAACTTTTTTTAAATGGAATACCCTGTACATAATGTCACCATTAAAAAGGCCTTTTAAAAATCTGTTCCAAAATACCACATTTGATACATCTATCTTTAATGGTTTCGGAAATATGGCCATTTAAATCTGGGGA
This sequence comes from Listronotus bonariensis, assembly GCA_014170235.1. NCBI lineage: Eukaryota > Metazoa > Arthropoda > Insecta > Coleoptera > Curculionidae > Listronotus > Listronotus bonariensis. The sequence continues at coordinate 45,713 of JACEGR010006158.1, forward strand.
CAGTCTCAGCTTAGTGCCGCAGATAGGTATAATGGAAATTATATCTATAGTGAGAACATTTTAAAGCGCAAATTCGGTACTCCTTTGAAAATAATACACAAAAAATATAAAAATGGCCGCCTGCAATCGGACTATATTATAGAAAGGCGCCGCTATCCTTTTCAGCGACGCGCCGATACACTATGGGATAGAAATCCATTATTTTGGCCAAAAAGAAACATTGAAATTTTAATGGCTCATGCTGTGTATTTCAAAGTAGATACTAATACTAATAGTAACTACATGTACGCAAAATTATAAAAGGATGTAACGATTTCTATTGGGATAAAAAGACACTTGAAGATGTATTTTAAGTAGACATAAATATACAACATTTAATCTACTAAGTTTATTATTAGCCTTGTTTACTAAAAAAAGTAAAAGAGTTTAAAAAATAAGAGCTATTGTTGTGTTTCCGATGCAGTCTCGCGAAGTCTCGCTACTTTTGTCAAAGATTTTTTACCTTTTTCTTTATCAGTTTTTGTACTTACAATTGCCTTGCTACTTTTTGCTACTTCTGAGTGTAAGGACAAACTTACAAGGTTTTCCCTTTTAAAAATTAATATGTTTTGTCCTACACTGTATATCCTAAAAGATAAAAGCATTTTGATGAAAGATATGGATTCTACAGAATCTACCCAACAAAACAATGTTTTTTATTTATTTTATACGTTAAAAAATAAAGAAAGTTGGGAAGATGTAACTCTATTACGCTTCTACGAATAATTTAAAATTATTTTTCAGATTTGGATGGTCATATTTCCGATAATTACCAGCAGACAAATTTTAGGCATACGAATTTCGACACTAATCTAAATAATTTTCAAGTCTTTTAAAGAGAGCTATTAACTGATACTTTAATGCTAAAATCTTAACATTAGTTAAACCTACTAAATCTATACTTAAGAATGGCTTATATTATTAACGAACACCTTCTTTATGGATGGAGAACCATATCTCAGTTTAAAAATAAAAATAGGAAATTAAATCAGCTCTATAGTAACCTGGTTTTCGAATATCGGTTAGCCGGTTTTAAAAAGCGGTTTTCAAATACCGGTTTTTCGGATAATCGGTTTTCGAATACTGGTTTTTTGGATAATCGGACCAAAATCGTTCTTCGAATATCAATTAATAGGTTTTTGGTTGATTGCGGTTTATATTTAAAAAAGAAAAACCGTTCATTTTGTAAAATCGGATATTGGTTGACAGATTATGTGGTTCATTTAACCTTATACAGGCAAATAACTAGAAAACGGCGCATTTTAGAAGGTCCTTAATTCTAATTAAAAATAAAATGCCTGCGTGACTCTTTTTAGACGGTGTCAGACCTTTAACAGCAGTTTTTTTTAAATTTTTGTACCGTGTACCGTGGGTGCCTGGCTTTTGGATGTTTAACCCTTTTTCTTCTAGAGTTTTGTCAACTTTGTCCAAGCACTGAAACATGCAGTTACTGCATTTTACATCAGCTTTTAGACAATGCAGTAGTTCCACCACAGAAGTTATTTTAGGAAACGGTAATAGTTCGATATAGCGGTTTTCGCTATTATAAGAGATTTTCGAAAAATTCTTTTTCAGGTCGTTTCTATAGGTCGATTGTGACACAAATCTGTGTGCGCGTTTTCCAAAATCCATTTCTATTATTTATTATTCATAAAAATATATTTACGGGACGGTGGAGTGAACAGGGGTGCTGGGTGGAGACACATCAATTTAAATCCAACGTCAAACACAAGAAAACATTAATATACTGCACTCGGGGCACATGAAAAATGTAAATTAATTTTGAAAAGTATTAAATTTTTCGAAAAACTATCCCACACATATGAGATATCTCGTCCGCCATTAATTAATGTATGTACCCTGTTTAAATAATTTGTAAGTGGAACAAACAGTAGTAAGGTATTAAAGATATTAAGTTTTAATTTGTTACTATAGAGCTGATTTTATCAGATTTCCACTTAACAAAAAGCACCTCGAGAAAAACATTCGGCAACTTTACAGGCAGTGACATCGAAGCCCAATATGTCTAAGACGTTTGAAGGTGCATCCACGTAAAGGGGCAAAAACTTGTTTACCAATCCAAAAGTAATCAGTCTAAAACAAATTAAAATTATTTCATTATTTATAGGTATAAGCGTGACGCGTCAAAGTAACCCCAACAACAAAGTCCTAAAAATATTTATCTGAAAAAAATATGTCCGACATAGGTACCGTGTGTCAACGTCATGCGGAAAACTTTTTTATTATTAATTTTATGAAAAAACGGTTATTTTTTATAAAAAGTTCTGCATGGTCTAAAACCTAAAATATACTAATCAGATATTAGAGACATTTTGCACCCCTTATTTTGCAATTCCGTTGTGGTTAACGTTATTCTGAGACTGCGTAGTAACGCAAACATGATCCGTTATCGTTATTAACCATACCGGACTCTTTTAATTACGGATGAATACCGAAGAGCTTATCGTTATCGATATCGTTATTGTTAAACTGCGTGGTTGCCGGATTGTAGAAATTTTAATATCAATTATTTAAAAGGTTAAAATTTTCATGCCGTATTAATTAAAATATCATTTATACATAGGCTCTAATTAGCGAAAATTTATAGCAGTAGTAAAAATCAAATAGTGTTAAGAAATTAAAACGGACTTGCACTTTTACGGATATTCTAAATCAGTAATTAATTTAGATGTTACAATCTGGCACACTTGCTTTTTATTCTACTACCAAACCCAACCTTACTTTTTGGGTTTTGCTTATACTGTATTGTTTGCATCTACTTTAAAAAACGAAATCAACAGAAGTGTTTGCATATATTTAAATATGAATTTATATCTTATGAAAAATTAAAGTAAATACTGATTTTTCGTTAACTTTAAAGTGGGTGAACCACAGGCAAAAATAATGTTATGTGTAGAAAGCGCAGACGCAAGATATATTTCTTAAAAGAGGCTGCAAAATCTCTGTCTAAAACTGCTGCCGTAATCGTTATGTTTAATAACGATAACCATAAGGAGGCCAAAAACGTCTGTTATTTTAAGAGGTGCAAAATGTCTCTATTAAATTATTTCAGTCATCTACGAGGTTTGACCAAAATTTAATTTTGGCTCAGTACCTTTGCTAAAGTACCTTTATTTTTTGGTAAGATCGTAAATTGTTGAAATGCAATTTTGCTTATTTCCAATTTTTTTTCCTGCGAAATTCGAGATAATTTAAATTTGTAAATTAGTGAATTGTTCATTCTTCTTGTTTTGACAAATAACTTTCGTAAAATCACTAATAAAACAGTTTCCCATATGACGCCAACTTACATAGACACGCTGTATAACCTTAAACCTTGACCTTAACGTAGGTCACTTATTTGTGACAAATAATAGAGACATTTTGCACCTCTTAAAATAACAGACGTTTTTGGCCTCCTTATGGTTATCGTTAATTAAAAATAACGATTACGGCAGCAGTTTAAGACAGAGATTTTGCAGCCTCTTTTAAGAAATTTATCTTGCGTCTGCGCTTTCGACACATAACCTTTCTTTTGCCTGTGGTTCACCGATTTTAAAGTTAACGAAAAATCAGTATTTACTTTTATTCTTCATAAGATATAAATTGATATTTAAATATATGCAAACACTTCTGTTGATTTCGGTTTTTAAAGTAGATGCAAACAATACAGTATAAGCAAAACACAAAAAGTAAGGTTAAGTTTGGTAGTAGAATAAAAAGCAAGTGTGCCAGATTGTAACATCTAAATTAATTACTGATTTAGAATATCCGTAAAAGTGCAAGTCCATTTGAATTTCTTAACACAATTTGATTTTTTATTACTGCTATAGATTTTTCGCTAATTAGAGCCTTTGTATAAATGATATTTTAATTAATATGGCAATGAAATTTTAACCTTTTAAATAATTGATATTAAAATTTCTACAATCCGGCAACCACGCAGTTAAACAATAACGATAACGATAAGCTCTTCGGTATTCATCCGTAATTAAAGGAGTCCGGTATGGTTAATAACGATAACGGATCATGTTTGCGTTACTGCGCAGTCTCAGAATAACGTTAACCACAACGGAATTGCAAAATAAGGGGTGCAAAATGTCTCTAATTTAAAAATTAGTTTAAGATGAATGGCCATTGTTATACAGGGTGTCCAGTAACACTACCGACAAGCTTTAAGGTGTGATTCTACAATGAAAAATAAAAAGAAAACTTTTTATGAACATATACCGGGTGAGAGGATGTTGTTAGCCCCCCAATTTTTTTAGTTTTGAAGACTAATAAAAATTTTACAGTCTTATTATCCCACAAGTTGGCATTTTTTGACATTACCACGACTCAAAATCACTTCCGATTTTACCGGAAGTACTATCAACTTTCTTATTTTAAATACAAGTGCCTAATTTTTTTCCTATATTTGTATTTCCTATAGAGTTCCTTTTCAATAATATATCATAGAGGGTATTTCTTTTCAAAATGGCGACCAGAGAATATTTTTAAAGAAAATGAAGTCCCGCCATTATTTCTGTTTTATTTTATTTTTAAATTCTACAATAAAATATTTTTCTAATGACGTATCACAACATATTGTTTATTTTCAAGATGGCGGTCATAGATCATTTATTAACAATATCCGAATAACGAAATTCTTTAATAAATAATCTATGAATCTACACTACTCAAAAGAATTATCGCATATGCTCGATTAATTTTTAATCGCCCTGTATGACGTGCTGTTGAAAGGGAGTAGTCAAATTTGTGATTATAAAATATCAGAAATGGGTCACTGTATGAATTATTCCCAAATGAGATTTCGCACTTTTAACAGCACATTTTATAGGGCTAAAAAAAATTATCACCCCGTAGGATGTATTGCTAACAGTAAATAACAACGGTTAATATATAGTTATAGCTTCACGTTTTCTTAACATTTTATTTTTTTAATTGTCTTGATATCTTAATAATTAAAAGAGATATGGCCATTTTAATGAAAGCATTTTTGTATTGAAGCTTATGGAAGAAATCGAGCATATGCGATAATTCTTTTGAGTAGTGTATCTTTGAAAATAAACAATATGTTGTGATATGTCATGTGGGGTAATGTAGAGATATAAGGGTAAAATTTAAAAACAAAATAAAATGATGAGTGTTTCCATTTAAAATGATTGTACAATTTTAAATTGCCTTTCATAAATTATATGAAAAACTGAAATTATTACGAAATCTTAGTAATTTATTAAAGAAAATGAAATATATCACCACCTGTTAAAGTAAAATAGGTTATTTTTTTATTTTCACAGCCTACTTAGCAAGAAATATAGTTAAAACATAAATAATGGCGGCATTTGATTTTCTTTAAAAATCTACTAACCATTTCTTGGCATGGTCACCTGTCTAATTCTACAGTAATTCATATCATGTGTTTTATAGGTTCTTGAACGCATTATTATATTAAAAAAAATATTTATTACATCAGTGTTGCAACTATTATTTTATACAGGGTGTTTCCTAAACTTAAGGGGATGATTTTTATGTCTTTTTGTGAAAAAAGTTTCTACAAACATATGTCCGCTTACTTAATTTCTGAGTTAAAGTTATTTAAAAAAGTCGGTATTTTATAAATATGTAATAGAGGTTTACCTAGTTCTTGCTTCCTTTAAAGACACTTCACTTAAAAATAGGAACTTGTTCGGTTTCTGTATATGGATGAGGCATGTTAAATAGTACCGACTTATATTAACAATCCTATCACTTCCCAGTAATAGCATACTATTAGATTAGGTCTGTTCAGTCGGTTAGTTAAAAATATGGGCACTAAACAATAATAATTTTCCTATTCAATCAACTTTTGCATATAAATTATTAAAAATATTTGAGATGTCTAAAGTATTGAAAACTGTCATTGACAATTATGGACATTGATTGATTTCTAACGTTTTATCTCGACTTACGTCATTAACGTAATTTTTTTGTCATTCTCAGTTTAGACGGTATGAAGAGAAAAGAACAAGATATGACGAAACAGTCAACAGCTCTGGTGCAGAGTATATCAGCTACAATTGTTTAAAGATAATTGCTTTAAAATTGAGTTTCAAAATTCCACCTAGACATACATACATTGCAAGTTAAATAAAAGCTTGTAAAAACGATAATTAAAAAAAAATAGTACTTCATAGTTCAAAAACTAAGACGTTTAGGTTTAGGATGTGTTCATAAAGTTTTGTTTTTAATTTTCATTATAGAATCACCCTTTAAAGTTGGTAAAGATTTAGGCTTAAATTTTAATCTATACTTACTTTGCCTTTGGCAGATTAACTTTCGTCCTGTATTTCACAAGTGGTTCGAACTTGACTGACTTTTCTCTTTGGCAACAGTACTAGCGTTTTCGTTATGAATAAAGTTCACAAAAACATCTATGTGCCTTTTCTCACTGGTGGCCCATTCTACTGGAGAAAATGGTGGAGAAGATGTGCTAGTTTGTGACTTTACCTTTTCTAGAAGATCTGCGAAGGATATTTCTAAAAAGAACACATACACACACTATTGCTTCGTCCATAGCATAAAACAAACCCCCGCTAGCTCACTCCAAAAAACCTATTTCAATTAATAGCTTGCTGAAATGATAATTAACCTTGTATACTTGAGCCGTTTGCTCACCACCGAAATACGTGTGTTTGTGCAAGTCTAAGCTTGCGCAAGTAAATTGGTACGTGTATCGCCGACTTAAAACGGTTTGAGGTCGGGGACGCCAGGAAGGGTAAATAACGGGGAAGAATTGACAAGACTGGGCAAAGTTACTATTCTTTGTCAGCTGATGATTAATCCAGTGGCATCTAGAATTTGTGCTCTTTATTAGGCTTTGATTCGAAAGCTATATTCTATACTTTTTATTTAAAGTTATAGAAGTTAAAAACCTTGACTCTTTCCGCGGTCTCGTTTTCTTAGACAGTTACAGAACTTTTCTGTAAGGCGTCTGGAGGAGTCGTACGGGCGTTGCTGTACCCTTGGGAATCAAGAATGGATTCACGCTCAATTGATGGCATCTTTCTGTTAGGGCGAAGCGCTTTAAGTGAAGATTCCTAAAGCCTGATGTTTTTACGTTTTGGCCGAGGAGGTGCGGGCATCTTGCGTGAAACGTCAGTGGTCAGTGGTGACAGTGAGGGATATGCGCGATACCAGTAGCAGTCCTTGGTTCTGACCGCTGTCAATTTATGAATTGCATCGATATTTGATAATTTTGAACAATAATAAAAAAAAACACGAATATTTTTATCTTTGGACAATCCACGAAGGCTGAAAGCCTAAATACTAACGTATCGTGGGTGTCTTAAGCAGGGTAAGAGGAAGTTTGTTAGCACGGGATTTAAAAACTTGAAGATTTGGGGGAAAGGAAAGACCTCCGCTGGCAGCAGGTTCAACAGTCTAGAAACTCTAGGGATAAAAGAACGAACGAAATGGGAAGTTCGGGGCCTGTCCAATTGAACTGTATGGGGATGCATACGCGCGGCACCACGAGTTTCTCTGTTGGGAACTGCAAGAGGAGGGACTATACTGGACAATTCGTCGGAGCAGAAGCCGTAAAAGTATCTATAGAAGAGCGATAGATCTCCCACAGCTCGACGATGAGCAAGAGAAGGAAGTCTTTGAGTAAGTAAAGGATCATTAATAAGACGAAAAGCCCTTCTTTGAATGGCATCAAGAATGCTGAGGGTTGTAGGGGATGCCATTCCCCAGACATGAGAAAAATATTCCAGAGAGGGTCGAATTTGGGACACATACAAAGTGTATAAATTGGAAGGAGAAAAATACTTTTGGCTCGGAAAAGAAATCCAAGCTTTTTTGAAGCCGTGGTGGCTATAGATACAATGTGTTTATGCCAGTTAAGGTTATTCTCAAATGTGATGCCCACAAGGTTAAATGTGTCTCCGCTCTGCAAAACCTGGCCACTCATCATCATCCAGATTTTCCACCGACGAAGTCCTGGAAAGCATAGTCCGGAAGGGGGAGAGCTGGCAAATTGAACCAGAAGAAACCAGTGCCAAGAACAAATAATAAAAAAAGATACTTATAATAAAAGTGTTTTGTAAACGGTTGTTCTAAAAATTGTATAAACTGTTCACCGGCACTGGGGTTGACACTTATCTGATTTAATAACATGGCCGAAAAGGTACCAGGTGACGTCAAAAAATGTCCCCCAATATGGCGGCTATGTCATAACGACCTTAATATAAATTAACTGTCCTTTACGTAAAATTTCAGCTAACTCAAAAGGTTTTTTTTTTAAGTGGTTTTCTACGGGGCAAAACGGAAGGATAGCTAGTTAATTTGCACTATAAATATATAACTCACTTTTTTCAACACTGATAATATTGATTTTATCTCCCTTGTATGTGGCAATGACAACATCTTTTTCAACTCTTAATAAGACAATTGTATAAGCTACGGCTGCTTCTAAGAACGTTAACACTTTGCTTCCTATGCACAAAGAGTTTTTGGCTTTGTCTGTCACATCAATTGTAACTAAATATCTACAACAACAATAAAGTAGTCTTAAAATTAAGATTTTCAATTACATAGGTGAAAGTAAGAGAACTTAAAACCAGCCTTTAATTTAAGTATTTTTTAGAATGGGTATATGTAAATGGTATGTGTTTCACAGTCCAGACATTTATTTATTTATTTACTAATTAACGGGCATTGCCCAATTACAATTTTAAATAACAAGCATCTACATATATATCTAGTACTAAGCTTTTTTAATTAACAAATATTCAGGACTAACATTTTATATTTTAGTTAACCACCAAAATACTTAAAAAGCAGTAAAAAACAACAAGCTACTAATGATTAAGAAACAAGAAAACAACATCTAAAATTAAATTTAAAATATACACATTAAAAAATCTAACCTTAAAAATAAAACAACATGAAGCCTTAATCTATAAAACATTGGACTTCATAACCCTTCGAAGCCTATTTAGGGATAGATTAAATAAATCGTCCCCAAATTTATTGGCATGCTTCATCAATCTATTTATTGGGGAAAATTGCCCATACAACCTTTGGTGAAAATTTGTTTGAAAGGTAACAGAATGCCTTAATGTCCTTGAAGGAACATAGAAATTTATAGATTACATCTATGTAATTAGGTAGAACTTAAGTTTAACTTGTAAAAAACGGTTATTAGAAAGGTATTATATTGTAACTTTGATTTTTTATTAGATAATATCGTAAAAAGTCCATACGAATATGTTTAAAAAAATTTGTGAAGTATTGTGCATTTAAACTGAACATGCGAGATAGGGTCGAGGAAGTCTCCTCTCATCTTAACCTGCCACCTCTGGAGGTTAGAAGGGCGGTTAGTGATTTGTGTTTTATTTACAAATTAATCAATGGAAACATTGATTGTCTGGTTCTTCTTGGGCAAATTTGTTTAAAAATCCCAACTCGATCGCTTAGAAGTAATCAGCTATTTTCAGTTCAATTTCATCAGACTAACTATGGTTTTCATGCTCCAATCTCACGCTCCCTAGCATATTTGAGTGCTCATCCTAGTATAGATCCTTTTGGAAGCTCACTTAATCTCTTTCAGAAAGCAATGCTTCAGATCACTATTAAGTGGTTAATGTAAGTGTTTTGTAGATTCTATAACTAAGATTTTCTGATATATGTATGAAGTAATTTTATTTTATGTTTTATACTAAGCTTTTAATATTTTATGTATCTGTAAGAAATGTTATAATGGGGTATCCCGTATATTGCTTAAATAAATAAATAAATATGAAAATTGCATTGCATTTTAATGTGTTGTTATCTTTTTTTTACCTTATCCTATTTAGCATCAAAAATAAGGATAAGTTTTTATAAGGATGCCTATTCCAAAATTGTATAATTTTCAAAATATTAACAATATAATAATTATCTATTTTAATAATGCTCTTAAGTACGGCTTACTTTGGCTTCTAGTGGACCTTGACAACGAAATGCGGCGTCATAGCCAACTACACCGTACCTACCCGTACTTAAATGCATTGTTAGAATAAACATTAAATCGTTAATATTTCATAAACTATAAATTTTTGGAATAGACACCATTATACAAACTAAACCCTATTTTTAGGGCTTAATAGGATAAGGTAATAAAAATAGGGGTTTCCTTTTAAAAAATTGAATTTTAAGGTTTTTGTCGTTATAATATTTAACGATTATTTTTGTCCACTCAGTATTTGTTAATTGTAAAAATATCAATATAGTCTGCTAAAGTAGTTTCTTCTCTACAAAAATTATACAGGGTGTTCATTTAAAACTTTCCACTCAAGTTATCTTCGAAATGAGACAGATTTGAGAAAATCGCCGAAACACGTCAAGATATTTATTGAGGGGAACGTTTTTACAAAAATTGGACGGCGCATCTTAACCCCTAAACAACCAGGGCCACCACCCCAAAATTCTTAAATGAGAAGGCGGGTCAGTGATACATCATTTTAAAGCTCCTGACGAGTACTTTATAACCCTAGAATATGAAATCAATATCTTCACCTATTACAAATAGCGGTACTTTAAAATTATCTAAATACCTGATTTGGATGGTCACATTTCGAAACTAATAAAGTTAGTTGTACTTAATGTGGTATTTTCTTAAAGCTCATTTAAAGATCCTTTTAATGGTAAAATAATATACAGGCTTCTTAAATAAAAAAATATTTACTTTTTCTTCTACCCTGTATATTACTACCAGTATCACCATTAAAAGACCTTTAAAAGAGCTTTAAGAAAACACCACATTAGGTACATCTAACTTTATTAGTTTCTGGAAATATGGCCATCCAAATCAGGTCTTTAGGTAATTTTTAAAGTACCGCCATTTTGTAATAGATGAAGATATTGACTTCATATTCTAGGGTTATAAAGTACTCGTCAGGAGCTTTAAAATGATGTATCACTCGACCTGCCTTCTCATTTAAGAATTTTGGGGTGGTGGCCCTGGTGGTTAAGGGGTTAAAGGAGCGCCGTCCAATTTTTTAAAAACGTTCCCTCAATAAATATCTTGACGTGTTTCGGCGATTTTCTCAAATCTGTCTCGTTTCGAAGATAACTTGAGTGGAAAGTTTTTAAATGAACACCCTGTATATATTATATATACCCCAACTCATATTAAAGGCTTTTAAAGTTGATGGTTATGTAATGGTTTGCAAACGTCATTTTTGAATAAAATTTAAAATAAGTCAAAAACGGTTGGACTTAGGTATAGAACATTATACATAAATTATGTTCAGAATTTTATGCAGAATTAAAAAATAAATATTATATAGGGTGTTCCATTTAAAATGGGGAAGTTAATATTAACTTCCGGTATAACCAGAAGTGGTAAAGCTGTCAAAATATTTTAGTTGTATGTCCTCCAATGACTCTATAATGATACCAAATTATTAAATTCATGCAAAAAATGTGTTGGAAATAAATAACACAAGAAGAATAATTCCTGTAAAACATTCTTTACCTTTTATTCGTCTGTGACACATTACTGCAAGCCACGTTAAAACATTTTAGTAGGGCACTTAAAATGTGTGGACACTTCGCTTCTGTTCTTGTCTTAGCCTTCTTCAAGTCTTCCTCGGAAAGTTTTTTTTCGTTTTGAAGGTGGTTTATTAATTGTAGATCCATAGGTCTAAAATAAAATAATTAAAAAAATATGCTTAAAAAAATATAATAAGCTAAGAACTTACTTTCCCCCTTTTTCCAATCTTTTCATAAAACTGAAAACTTCAATCGGGTGTACGCCACTGCTTTTTATTTTTTCGGAGTCAGTAAAAATGTTGGTCAGGTATGTACTGATTCTTGTATTTGCCTTCAGTAAACCTAGCTTATATAATTTGCCCAGACAAGGTAGTATTTCTTGTATTTGCATATTTTCTAATGCTACAGCCCAAACCTAAAAGAAATAAAGATTATTTTTTTATGATTATTGCAAGTAAGGTCATCTTATTCATCTATTAAATTATAGATCATAAAAGGAATCTAAGGACTGCTGGATATGAATGCCAAGACAGTGGGAAGCAACAATATTCATTGAGTCATACTTGCCAAAATTCTGAATTACATCTGGAAGGTAGTAACAATCATAAAGAAAGGAAAAGAAGCGGGAATGTGGACGGCAAAATAAGAGACTTATCTGTTCTGCGCCTTCGCCACGATACATGGCCTCGAAACAACACCACCTTGTGTTGTTGGGCAAAAGCGAAAAACTATATGATGCAATGCTATGCAAGCAACCGCATCAACAACTCATTGTATCAAGGATTGCCTGCAGGCATTGACCGTGATTCCGTAGTACGATTATACGTCTCTTTTTAACTTTCTGAATTGCAAGTATATGCTTCCTTTTTTGGTTTTAATGCATGCAAAAATATTTTTCAGGCTGAAAGAGTTTATGATATGAAATTACCATTAGCAGGGGCTTGAAAAAATTCAAAACCTAGATCAAAACGTCGCAGAAAAAATAAAGCATCTCATACTTGCTGGCCTCATACTCGCTACCTTTTCTTTCTTTAAATTTTGGCAAAGGACCGTCGTTACTTACTAGGTATTTATTATCAACTTATTGTGGCCAAAGTATAGGTCAACGATTATGCAGAGTACTGCTTTATCTGAGTTAATTTACAGGGTGTTTTAGAAATCCATTAATATATTTAAACACAAGAATTCAATTGTCGCAAAAAAAAACTTTTACTCTATAATATTTAAAACATAGTATATTTCCTAACTAGTGCTGAAAGTGCCACTTTTCCACACGCGACTACAGTTGAGCGAATGACGCGTAGTGAAGTTCGGTCAAGCGTCAAGTGCGGAAAAGGCACTTTCTGCCCGTGTTGGAAGGCTATTTTTTCTATAAGCTTAAGGAAAACATAAAAATAAAAGTTTATTTTTTAACACGCTTTTATTAACTTGGGTTGTAACTATCTATCCATCTGTCTATCTATGTAACGGAATCTTTGAGCCTAATTTTAACCAACTTCCAGCTATTCGATTTCTTTGAAACTTTGCACACGTATCAAGGACCGATGAAGATGCAATAATTTAAAAACAGTATCCCGTTAAGTTCCAGCATTTTCCAGGAAAACCGGAAAAGTGAAAAATCGTACGTTCTGGCGGATGCGCCAGATTAGACAATTGAATAATCGAACTTGACATCATTTGCCGACGGGTTGGGGACAGGGGCTCAATTCTGCTAAATTGAACTCATTCGTTCGCTGAACGTATTCGTTCCGGGAGCGTATAACCTTCATCTGTTTTTTTAACGAACGAATAACCTTCACTTGTTTTTTAAAACAGGCGGTTATAAAACAGAAATCTGTATTACCAACTGACATCTGACAAAATTCACAGTCATAACATAACCTAAAATTCCTTTAATGTGAAATTAAAGTTGAAAAAATCAGTTAACTAAGCTATTAAAAACAAAGTATACACTTTAATTGAAATACAAGAAGCAAATAAATAATTAACATGGTCCTCCGCAGCCAGAATAATCATTCGTAAGCAAAATAGTTCCTAAATCACATAACCTATAACCAAAAAGGTTTGTTAAGCGATCTCCTGCAGCTCCGTCGGCGCAAAAGCGCAAAAGTGCGTGAAAGCGTTAGCCTGAAGCTCATTTGGAGTAAAATGAATATGTCAGTTGTCAAAATATAGATTGAAAAGAAAAACTATGAAAAAAAACTATGAAAAATTACTTATTGCTTTGGAAAAGTAACTAACAAGTTATTGCATATAACTTTTATACCATCTTCCATTTATACTTTCTAAAAGAATTTTTTAGTGAATAAACTGGAGCATTTATTTTTAAAAAATTAATTGATATAACGAACTAAAAAATGAAAAATAATTAATAGTTTAAAAAAACTAAAAAACACGCTTTTATATGCAACCGAACTAAAAATTAGAAAATAATTTTTCATTTAAAAAAATATTGTAACTTCATAGTAAAAAGCGTGGGGTGCATTTTACTATTTTTTCATAACTTTTCCATCATAGACATTGGCAAATATAATAATTATAACATTTAATATATTAAGCACCCCACGCTTTTTACTATGAAGTGAAAATATTTTTTTAATGAAAAATTATTTTCTAATTTTTAGTTCGGTTGCATATAAAAGCGTGTTTTTTTAGTTTTTTTAAACTATTAATTATTTATATTTCAACACAATGCTATCTGACCTACTTGTACTTAGTAACATTGATGGTAAATGTAGAGTTTGTGGCATTTTGCAGGTTAATAACGGATTGAAGGAGTTTTGTTGTAGAAACATTGGTGTCTGTGGAATATGTTTCTCCCACCTCTTGAGTTCGTTTGACCAAAGCAAAATTTTCTTTTAAACAGGAAATGCATGAAAGCCTATTATAGATACTTTTATGGCTTCTGCTCGGACGAATTATCCAGTATAATCCCACCTCTTGCAGCTTCCAACAGAGAAACTTGTGGTGCCTCACATATGCATCCCTATAGTCCAATTGGACATGCCGAAATTCCCATTTCGTTAGTTTTTTTTATCCCTAGAGTTTCTAGACTGTGGAACCTACTGCCAGCGGAGGTCTTTCCTTGACACCCCAATTTTCAAATTTATAAGTTCAGTGTTAACAAACTTTCTCTTACCTTGCTTAAGACACCCACGGTACGTTAGTACTTAGGCTTTCAGCCTTCGTGGATTGTCCAAAGATAATAAAAAAGCCGTCATTGCGACTCTCTATTATTTGGTTTAAAATTTTTGTACTTTTCCGCACTAGTGTGGAAAAGAAGTGCGAAAAAGTCCACTTTCAGAACTACAATGCGTGTGGAAAAGTAAACTTATTTTCACGCGAGTAGGAAAAAGACTATTTACCTCTTCGTTCTGGCAAAGAACTGGTGATACTTGCTTTATGGTCAATTTTAATTCTGATAAAATCGGAATTGCGTTGACTGCTTCTTTGCAAGATCTTAGTTCGTCCGACTTTTTATAATATCTAAAATTTTTTGCTGTTCTTCTGTCGCTTTATCGTTCGGTTTTCTTGTAAGTATGTAGTTTATTACAACATTTTTCACTAAAAAAACAATAATTTAAAAAGTACAATGTTACCTAGTTGAATTTTATGATGAATCTTAGGTTTACCCTCTAGTTAAGTTAAGTTAAAGATACATATAGTTAGACCCAAATTTATTTCATTCTGAAAGCGATGTCGCCAAGTACACAAAAAATGATAAAGCAAATAAACCCTTTTGTGAACAATGATTTATTGCAGCAAAAAATAATCAACCCGACGACTACGCCACGCGTTACAGGTTTCATGGCACACCAGAGACGAAATACAAGGATGTTTTTTAAGTATCTGATAGGTGTTTTTGCGCAATATTTTTATTTATTTATCTAAAAAATATGTAATCAGGCTCTGTTAGAGGCTATAGGCTTTCGAAAAGGTTTGTTTACTTAATCTATTTTTGTGTACTTGGCGGCATCAAGCTTTCAGAATGAAATAAATATGGTTTTAACTATACTGAAATCTTAAAAATATCGGAAATTCGAAGAACCCGCCTATGACTCACTATTTTTTTTATGCAATAACCATTTAATTGTGTGTTTATTTTCAATAAAAAAGTATTTTAACAACTCTTTTGGCTCATTGGGGGCAAAACTTGGACAAGTCCAAATTTTTCAAAATTTCCCCCACCTTTGTTTTTTAAAAAAACTTCTAATAAACCAAATAGTAGAGCATATAAGAACTGTAAATACATCAAACACCTAATTTTGTTTATAATGATTATACTTTATATGCTTCACAGTTTTCTTTAAATTTCGAACAACTTTGACATATGGACTTGTCTGGTTTTTGTCCCAAAGTCTTTAATTCAATATTATTAAAAATCAAAGAAAAAAATATAAGGAAGTAGATTGTGAATACTTGTTTTTTTGTGTTTGTCATAATTTTTTGTACCTTTTTTATTTGGTGGGGGGTAGGTAGATAACACAACTTGTGATTACTGTAACTCGGAGGGGGTTTATTTTAAGACAAATAATTAATGAAAAGTTTTTACTGACTTTAAAAATGTACCTTAAAAAATTGTATTGAATTTTAAAACACCCAGCATAATGTATAGTAAGAACATTTTAAAAGCGCAAATTCGGTACCTTTTGAAAATAATACAAAAAAATATAAAAAAGGCCGCCTGCAATCGGAATATTTTATACAAAGGCGTCCCTACCCTTAACAGCCCCGCGCCAATACACTATGGGATAGAAATCCATTATTTTGGCCAAAAAGCAACTTTGAAATTTTAATGGCTCATGCTGTGTATTTCAAAGTAGATACTCCAAACTACATGTACGCAAAATTATAAAAGGATATGACGACTTCTATTGGATTAATAAGAAACTTGAAAATGTATTTTAAGTAAACATAAATATATATACAAAATTGAATCTCCTTAGTTTAATATTACCCTTGATTAATAAAAAAAGGAAAAGAGTTTAAATATTAAGAGCTATCGTTGTGTTTCCGATGCAATCTCGCAAAGTCTCGCTACTTTTGTCAAAGATTTTTTTACCTTTTTGCCTTCCTACTTTTTGCTACTTCTGAGTGTAAGGACAGATACAAGATTTTTTATAATTTACAAGGTTTTCCATTTTAAAATTTAATATGTTTTGTCCTACACTGTATATCCTAAAAGATAAAAGCATTCTGATGAAAGATATGGATTCTACAGAATCTACCCAACAAAACATTGTTATTATTTATTTTATACGTTAAAAAATTAAAAAAGTTGGGAAGATGTATCTCTTATTACGCTTCTAAGAATAATTTAAAATTATTTTTCAGATTTGGAAGGTCATATTTCCGAAACTAATTGAGATAGACACATCAAATGTAGTATTTTTCTAAAGCATTTTAAAATATTTTTTTGGTGGTGATATAATATTCAGGGAATTTCATTTAAAAAAATCATACCTATTGTCGTACCCTGTATATCATATGAGATAATAATCATCGGATTACTGATTAGAATACTACCGAATTAACCAAACAAGCTGACATTTTAGTTTATTTTGTACAATAAAAAAATAATGTTAAGTGGGGTGTAAATTTATAATAACATATAATAAGTTTTAGGTTTTCAAAAAGCATTTGTAATAATTTATAATATTTTTCCAGTAAAAAGCACCTTATTTTAAGTTAGATCGGTAAGTTTCAGAATTTTGACCAAAGAAATTAATTTCTATCCCATAGTGCGATGACCACCTGCATCAACCGGCATATCATAAAAGAAATATAGCAAAGGCGGCCGCGAAGACAAGCATGCCGATTTATTTGCTTTAAACTTTTTGTGATTTTTTTTCTTATCAAAGAGCACCGAGTTTACATTTTTAAACTGTTCCTTCTATACGCATGCGTTAAAATAATGATAACTTTGTCTTATCCCTACAATGTTACCTTATACTGTAAGAACTTAAAACAAAATACCTACATGGAGAATCAGATTTTACATGCGCCAACTTGATCAAATCTTTATGTGTCCATTTGTGGTAAGAATGAAACTTGGCAACAGAATGCGCTAGTTCCAAGGGACTCTTCTTTGTGTAAAACTTCCTTACAGCTTTTTCTACCGAAGAAGGCATTTTATTTTTCATTCTTAATTCAGTGTAATACTTGATAAAATCAAAAAAATCTTCATCGTTTTGACACAGCTCCAACACTTTGGCTGTAACTTTTGATTTTAAGTCGGGGGTTAAATTTTCATTGTGCATTAACTTTCCCAAAACTAGAAATATTACAGATCTTCTTGGTAAGTTTTTGTCTGCATTGGCTGCTTCGAGAACTGCAAATAATTCTTTAAGGTCATTTTCAATGGTGGCTTTTAGAGCGCTTTGTCGTTCCTCGGACATATCCTTCTGGTATTCATCAGGGTTACCAACAAAAAACTGGTAGTGAGCATTGTTTATGTAGATAATTCTTTTAGTCTATCTTCTATCGACAATGTGGTTGCCATAGCTGTAAAAAAGTATTTAAATAAACCTCCATATGTATAAAAAAATCTTTATATTTAAAAACTAAGTGAAGATCTTAAGAGAACTGTGCTGCAAAAAATATACATATGATAATTTTTTTAATGATCTAGTAACTGAAATCAGTCAACACATTTTTTTTTATTGATTTAATGCCTATTTTTTTATAAAAACAAAATGTTTTTTTGTCAGTAAAGTTCTTTCAAAGGATGGTAAATCCGTCATTGCAGGGACCCCAAAAAACTAAAGAAGGGTGAAAATAGACCAGGAAAAAACAGCCTTTATTTTAAGTGACTCCTTAAAGTGCTGATCAAAAATGTATTTTAGAATTGGAATCCAATTTTCGTCCTATTTCCATGTTATCTACACTTTCTAAAGTAATCGAGAAAATAATTTTTAAAA